>JADWQK010001028.1:0-24981 GCA_017933935.1 Sesamia nonagrioides
TACTACTCCGCGAGAGTGGAGGCCATGGACACTAACTTTGTTACACAACGCGACCTCAATAGAATTTCTAGATTATTTAAACCTCAGACTGACGTCTGAGAGGACCTCTTATCCGAATGGCAAAGTAGGTGGGATAATTCCATCAAGGGCTGGCACCTCCATCTGTTCTTTCCATCCGTTGGCGATCGGCTGGCTAAGACATGGCTGGAGGTTGACCACTGCGTTGCTCAATTTCTCACAGGTCATGGCAACTTTAAAAGTAAACTGTATTCCTTTAAACTTGTTCCTTCGCCTTTGTGTCAGTGTTCTACATCGAACTGTGAATTTGAACAGTTCGCACATCACATCTTGTGGGAGTGTATTCTGGCAGAATGAACGCAATATTATGTTGGATAGTGTACAAGTTACATCCGGAGTTGTTTATTATACGGACCTTGTAAAAACTAGAACTAATTTCCGTGCGTTCAGGCGCTTTTGCCATACCTATTATTGGAATCAATTGTAACAGCAAATACCTACTTAGCACCCATTAACTTAATCAAATGTTATTCCATGGTGCTTGGCAATCTGGGCTTCTCCCAGTTGCAATAGTGTCCCTTTGTGCCGATTGGCCTAGTTCTGTTCTGTCTCCTGCTTATTATGGAGGGAAGTGGAAAAATATCTTTTTTCTTACTCCTCCGCTATTCTTTTCTGATTAATTTCGTTGCGGGACCCAAGACAGTTGAATCGTTTCTCCGGGACTCGTCGACCTTCGTTGCTCGGCGTTTTCTGGCGGTCTCCACTGTTGATTCTGGCTTTCAGGAGTTGCAGTGGGTTGGGAACAGTGTGGCGGGTTTCCCTTTGTCAAAATTTCACCCTTCATACTGATACACACTATATACTAATTTTAAGTTCATTTCATCTTTTCGCTTTCAATTTCGTTGAAAAGGACGAAGATAACATTTTAGTTTAAGAAAGGAGTTTAAGCACAAGTTGTCACCAAATTTTAACGTGGTCAGGGGGTGATCGCGCTAAATAAAACAGTCGAAGTTCAACTCTGGTTCGTATCTAATCCAGTTAAAGTTATGGTTTAGTTTCGATCATATTTCTCTTTCTCTGATCTCTTTAAACTTTTAACTTTGGTTGAAGTAAAATCAATGTAGGTATGAGTGATACATTTCATCAGATATAATAATTAAAACTAAAACAATTATAAGTAAATCTAATGGTTTAGACGTAAGTTTGACATGGCATAGAAAAAGTTAGCTTTGTTTCAACTTTTTCCTTTGACAGCGGTTACGTTCCAATTGCGATCCAGTTATGGTTAAACCATTAGCGCGATACGAAACATAACAAAAGTTATGGTTGCGTTTTTTTTTTATATATAGAGTATAAACCAACTTGACCACATAATCCTGCCTGATAGTAGCGCAATCGTTGATGATAAGGGCACTAGTTTATTAAGAGCCTATTCACTCTAGCCTTGAAGACACTCAAATTGTAGTCCGACGGAAACACCGCCGCTGGCAAATTGTTCCAGTCCCTCGATGTACGCGGTATAAAGGAGGAGGCGAAGCGCTTCGTCCGGATCGTAATGGTGTTAACAACGTAAGGGTGGAAACCAGCCGTACGACGGGTCGTCCGCTGGTGAAACGGAGATGGGGGAATTAAATCATGCAATTCCCTCGCACACTCTCCGAAATGCATCCTATAGAACACCGAAAGGCTGGCTACTCTACGCCTGTGCTCTAGGCTTTGGAGACCAACTCGAGTTAGATCAGGGTCACTAATCAGCCTCTTTGCACGTCTCTCCACTGAATCCAAAGTGGCCAGGTGACACTTGGCAGCACCAGCCCAAATGTGGCTGCAGTACTCGTTGCAATCCAATTCTGTTTGGTTGGATCCATTTTGGCGCGGTGCCCCCCAGGCATTGCTCCAGATAGCAAGCAGTTGAATTATTCAATAGGTTACCAACTGATTTGAAATTGTTAATATATAATAGTCATTTATTTAAAAATAAATTAAAAACCTTCTTGTTGGAAAGATGTTTATACTCAGTATCAGAATACATGTCAAATGATATAAATAAATAAAGTACTAGTGAATACGCTTTCGACTGAATCCTTAACTTTGACTGTAACATTATGCTTTGACTATAACTACGCATTTGACATTATGTATTTATTTTTTTAATTTTCTTGTAATCATATCTGACATTAGTTTATACAGTATGTTAACTAACAGAGGGCGTTCCCGTTAACCCGAAATAGTATAGCATACATACATGCTAAAAAATATTTCCATTCGAAAACAAAATGTTTTAAATTTTTTCCAATAAGAATATTCAATAAAAATTTTAAATTGACATGTAAAGAAACACACTGTACACGCGAACATGAAAGACGGTAACGTCGCAATTTATTTATACATGACGACTACTATTTTGATTTAAAACAGGAGGTTTCAAATTTATTTCCAATTAGAATTTTTTTTTATTCGGATTTTTTATGCTTATTTTTCTATGCTGATATTTTTATTTTAATCTATTAATGATATATATTAACGAGTTTAAGGGAACGCCCTCTGTTATTTAACATACTGTATAAAAATCATTTATTTAAAAATAAATTAAAAACCTTCTTGTTGGAAAGATGTTTATACTCAGTATCAGAATACATGTCAAATGATATAAATAAATAAAGTACTAGTGAATACGCTTTCGACTGAATCCTTAACTTTGACTGTAACATTATGCTTTGACTATAACTACGCATTTGACATTATGTATTTATTTTTATTTTTTTAATTTTCTTGTAATAATATCTGACATTACTTTATATATCTATTGACATACTTATGTATAATTGATTGACTTGTTATGTTTGTCTGTGATTATGTATTATTTATATTCCAATTCGACATTTTTCATTTTTATAGCCGCATGTGGTATTTCTATTTTATTATAAATCAACTAGCGGACCCGGCAGACGTTGTCCTGCATATGATATTTCAAGCGATTAGGGTATTAAAAAGTATGAAAGGAAAGATCAATGATATTATTATTATTCTTCATTTTGAAATAACATCAATTTTTCGAAAACAATTCGTTATAATCAATATTTGCACAAAAACACTTGTTAAGATGCGACGAATGTTTTACAATAACCGCTGAAACCTTCAAGTTTTGCAGCAAATGCGGTCACAATTTGAGCCGAATAATACAAATTAGTAGGGAACAAAAAAATCGAGTGAAGCAAATACTTGTTAAAACGGAAATACATCTCAACAATGTCACCATCATCTTCTGAGGGAATAACATTTCCAGAGCTTAATTTAACTGCCGAAGAACTAAACGATTTGAATGAGGTAGAAAAAAGTCAGGAGCGCAACATCGGCAATATTCTGGTTCAGCCAGACTTGTCCGAGTCACCGAGGCCTCTCGCCACGCCGTCAAGTTCGGCGAGCCAAGTCAAGACATCATCAGCAATCCGGGTTCGCCTGTGATGTTTGATTAATTACTATATGTTGCCAGAGTGATTAATATAGTCTAGATATAATAAAAAAAATAAATTGTATCAAATTTGAAAAAAAAAATAGATACATAACCTAAATACCGACTACAGCTCCATCTGCCGAATTGTTTTTTTGTGAATGTAAATTTTCCAGGCCCCCACCTGAATGCATATACAAAAAATCATTCAAATCGATCCAGCCGTAAGGGATAAATAACATAGATACCGACTGCAGTGCCATCTGCCGGGCTGATTTGTGAATGTAAACCATCCCGGGCATCACCCAAACGCAAACGAAAAGAAATCATTCAAATCAGTCCAGCCGTTTAGTTGCAGTAAGTATAGATTTCGTTGCGGGACCCAAGACAGTTGAATCGTTTCTCCGGGACTCGTTGAGCTGCATTGCTCGGCGTTTTTCTGGCGGTCTCCACTGTTGATTCTGGCTTTCAGGAGTTGCGGTGGGTTGGGAACAGTGTGGCGGGTTTTGTCCCAAAAAAAAAACGTAGATATAGATAAATAACCTAGATACCGACTGCACCACCATCTGCCGGGCTGATTTGGAAATGTAAATTTTCCAGACCCCCACTTGAATATATAAACAAATATTTATTCAAATCAGTTCAGCCGTTTAGGATAAATAACCTAGACACCGACTGCAGCGCCATCTGCCGGGCTGATTTGTGAATCTAAACCATCCAGGGCGTCACCCAAACGCAAACAAAAAAAAATCATTCAAATCAGTCCAGCCGTTTAGGTGCAGTAGGTATAGATAAATAACCTAGTTAACAGCTGCAGCTCCATCTGCAGGGCTGATTTGTGAATGTTAATTTTCCACGCCCCCACTTTTTTAAATCAGTTTAGAAGCGCTTTAGAAGGACTTCAGTGGCGTACACACGTACAGCAGATTAAGGAATATACCCACGGAAAGCATTGCCATCTACATTTTGTAACAAAGATATCACACCTCTCTCTACCCCTAGAGCTCTTGTTTCTCTCTCTCTTGAAGTTAAATAAAAAAAATTAAATATTTATTTATTTCTATAATTTTTTTTTCTCTTTCAGTTCTTAAGTACAATTTTAGTTAAATAAAAAAAAATTAAAATATTTATTTCTTTTAATTTTTTCCCCTTTCAGTTCTTATGTACAATTTTCTTTTTAAGTGACTCCAAAAACTAAAAAAAAACTATAAACTTGTCTAATAACAAAAAAAAAAAATAGCTGAGTCTGCCTGGGTTTGAACCCGGGAACACCAGGCACCGCAAGTAGAACCATACCGCTATTGACTACGCTACAGCGCCAATGTCAAACGTTACGAAATTAGCGCCCATATTATGCGTGAAATATTGCGAAAGGGAAAACTCGAAAACATGCGCTTCCGCAAGCATAAGACTGAGCTAGATTGATTTCTCGTCCCCGAAAACCCCCACATATCAAATTTTAGCGAAATCGTTAGGGCCGTTTCCGAGATCACGTGCTTTTTCAAGCAATTAGCGCCATCTGCCGGGCTGATTTGTGAATCTAAACAATCCAGGGCGCCTCTCAAACGCATACAGAAAAAATCATTTAAATCGGTCAAGCCGTTTAGGAGGAGTTCAATGACATACACACGTACAGCAGAATTATATATATAAAGATGTTCAACACAATGTAAATTGTTATGAATAAATCAATGATGATGATGATGACTCCATAGATAGTTTAGACGCGGTTATAAACATGGCGACTAAAATACGCCATTACGTCAGGAGCGCACTAATTTGACAGGTCTAAACTGACATTTTATCTTATCTTCTATCCTTTTCTTATTGAAATAACAAGAAAGGGATGCAATGAACTTAAAATTAGTTTAGTTTGTGTCCAAAAATTCGGGGCCAATGTTTGGACTTAAAAAGACCCTTGTGATGACGTTGTTTATAGAAAGATCGCTCTTAGCGATATGACCGCCCTTTGTGACCCCTTCTAAAATCTTCATATTCATATTTTGCTATTTATATACATACTAATATTTAAAAAGGCGAAAATATCTCTGTCTGTCTGTCTGTCTGTTTTGTCCGGCTTTCACGCCAAAAGTACTGAACCGATTGTAATGAAATTTGGTACACAGATAGTCTAGAGCCTCAGAAAGGACATAGGCTGTATAACATCCCGGTATGACCAATAGGAGCAGAGTAGTAACAAACAGTGTTGCGAAAATGGGAGCTAACGCGGACGTACTACACATTGCTCCCATTATTTTAACAGGCGCTTATTTTATATCAACTGAGCTCTTTTTAATTTACGGGAACCACCGCGCGCTGTAAACTGAAGTCCACGCGGACGGAGTCGCGGGAAACAGCTAGTGTATATAATAAAGAGCATTCTGTTCTTTTCTATTACGTTAATGAAAAAGACGGATGACATATGGACATGGTAAACGCTTTAGCAATATTTGGACTAAACGTTTAGCAAATAATCGTTCCATAGGTGAACTTTGCGATCTCCTGACATGGAAAGAATTCATTTCATTACTTAAGTAGATAGTTATATGCTGCCCTTGGGTAGAATATTATCCACCAAATTAATTTCAATTAAAAGCTTCACATACTGCACTTCTCGGTCATTGAACTTTGTTATTTCCAAAACTTTGTAATCTATACACTATACTAATACATAAAGCTGAAAAGTGTTTTGAACGCGCTAATCTCAGGGACTACTGGTCGATTTGAAAAATTCTTTTTTGCGTCGGATAGCCTATTAATCCATCACATCAACATCACACTACGACCAATAGGGCAGGGTATACTCCCTAAAAAAAACGCAGGTGAAACCGCGAGGCGCAACTTATTGAGGAATAAATAAATCGTTTTACCATGATATATGATATAGCAAAGATGAGGCATTTTAATGTACTTAAAATATCCATAGGTGCATTCAACTTATCCTACCATGTTTTAGTTCGTGCATTCAACTTATCCTACCATGTTTTGGCTTTCCAGAAAAGCCAATGTTTAAACAACTTGATTCGAACTCTGATCAGCCCCACATAGCCAATGTAACTTCTCTTCGTAGCGAAGCGAAATCGAATACCAAACCAACCAATGGCGGGAACGATTGACCACGTGATTTATCGCGTCGCGTGATCAATCGTTTTCGTTATTGGTTGGTTTGATATTCGATTTCGCTTCGCTACGAAGCGATGTTACATTGGCTACAGGCCCTGGTCAGCCGTACTCAAGTAGCTTATTAAGAATTCACAACTTTCAGCTCTTGTGTTTCTAATTCTGATTACTGGTTACTGGTCTATATCAACCTGTTAAGCAAAAGCTTCTCGCCACGATATCTATTCCTTCAATCCAGAGCTCATGTGAGCGGTCAACGGGTGGGGTTTAGTCAGCAAAAAGTCTGACATGCTCTTTCCGAGAAATCATTTGAATATTTTACATCCGTAAAAGCAAGTCCATGTTCACTCGATTGTGTGATCGGTAAATAATTATTCTTTTTTTTTTCTTGGTTTATTAATTATTGTTTATTCTTAATGAGAAATAAGAACTTTCAGTAACCATAAAATATGAAATAATTCGTCTGTTAAAATTATCTGGCATTGGAATAATCAATCAGATCTTAAAAGCTCTAAGAAGTCTATTTGATGTTCGTTCAATCTATGTTTCTTGCCATTTGGGGATTCATTTTACGAGCAATAAAACGGTTATTTTGACAGATTTTTATGTAAACTGCTCACGTATTTAATCGTTACGTATTGATTCGTTCAGTTGACTGTTTAATATCGGTTGTTATTACATTTGAGTGTAAAGTACTTATGAGCTATGTAGAAGTGTAGCTATTATTTTTTTAAATAATTATAAATCAGTGCTTGACCGCAATCGCGTGATGGTAAGCAATGATGCAATGATCCACTCAAAAAAAAAAAAAAGCAACTAAGTGAATAATTTTTTTTTTTTGGGGATTTTATAAGCCTGGTTTCTAAGACCTTTAAGCCAAGTCTTAATTATATCTTGTCTTTTTTTGTAACTTATCCTAAACTTATCCTAACTAAACCTATCTCCTTTCGTTTCTCGCGTGAACTGACACTAGGAGGAAGTTTTGGTAGAAAGCCATGATGTGGCCACTATGCTACAATATTTCACTGTTCTTTATGAATTATTCACTGAATGCACTTTTTACTACATAAATCACGCGTTTTTATTTAGTAAACGACACTATAAATAATTTAAAAGTCCAATGAAAAATGAGCGTGGCACTCATCTTAACTTCCCGCCAAAAGAAACTACTACTAGTGAATAAGAAGAAGACAGCAGTTGAGCGAGGTGATGCAACGTTAAACCTTCTTACGACCAACGTGCTGCGCCAGAGGAGATTGATTTTGGAAGCTCTCCAGGACCAAACTCCCGACTACAATAACATTTGGAACATCGTACCTACATTTGGAACATCGTACCTGGCACACATTGCAACACAACTGCTCAGACTCGTCCTTCGTACGGCTTCACCAGACATCATGCCGGAACACGACGATTCGCTTAGTGGTAAGACTTTGTCTGGTGGGTGGTAACTCCGGCCGGCAGCCGATTTTGTTACCGAATAAAATCAGCCTACAATGTTTCCACTGTTGGAATACAGGCCTCCTCTCGGTGAGAGGGAATGGGCCGTAATCTACCAGGCTGGCCCAGTATGGATTGATAGATGTCAAATGTCTTAAATACTTTTTTTTTTGCTCTAGGACATGGCGGTTTCCTCACAATGTATTCCTTCACCGTTTTGTTTGTGCAAATAAACGTATTTTCTTTCTTTTCTTGTTTTCTTGTGCTGAAGTTCCTTGTTTGAAGCCATCTTTATTCTATTAGGGCGTACTAACTTTTGAAGAGAATTTATTACTTTGTTACAAAACAAGGATTTGTTATCTTTAGTCAGGTTTAAAAAAAATTGAGCCACTTTTAAATTTCGAACTATGTGTAACCAACGTTCCATTACAGAAACTTGAAAGTAAACCCGAACTAATGACTGATTTACACGGTGAAATTTAATTGCCTATTGCTTTAATTTAGTTGAAGCAACAATAAAAGTTGCATTGTCTAAACATTTTTCTCGGTGGTAGAGCGAAAAACAACATCAGCCGCCGGCGCAAGTTACCACCCGCAGACAAGTCTCTTGCCGCCAAGCGATTCGTCGTGTTCCGGCATGATGTCTGGCGAAGCCGTACGGAGAACGGGTCTGAGCAGTTGTGTTGCGATGTGTGCCGGGTACGATGTGCCTAATGTTGTTGTGTCGGGAGTTTGGTCGTGAAGGCTCTCCAGATCATCCTCTGGCGCAGCATCGTTGGTCGTGTTGTTGGGTTAAACATTGCATCACCTCGCTCAACTGCCGTCTTCCTTCCTATTCACTCAGTTTTTTTGAGTGAATAGGCTTAATAAGCTAGTGTGCTTTACCATCAACGATTGCATCACTGCGTACCATCAGGCAGGATTGCAGTCAAGCACTAGTTTATAACTATTAAAAAAAAAAAAAAACATCATTTGAACTGATGAAGTCATTTGTTATATCAATTTTATTGTGTATATAGGCAATTAAAATTACTGGTATAATTCTTTCATTAAAGGACTTTGCGTTTATCCGAATAAGGTTTATCCATACTAATATTATAAATGCGAAAGTAACTCTGTCTGTCTGCCTGTTACGCTTCCCGCTTAAACCTCTGAACTGATTTTGATGAAATTTGGCACAGACAATTGTTAGACCCTGAGAAAGGACATAGGGTACCTTTTAATGAGAAATTTGATATTCCCGAGGTAAATCTAAAAAGCGGGATATAACCAGATTCCACGCGGGCGAAGTCGTGGGCGGATAGCTAATTACAGTATAAAATAAACAAGCTAATACTGAAATGCGTTTAAGCCTAAATGTCGTCGCGGTAGACCACGGCGAAGATGGTGCGACGATTTGTAAATTCCCAGGGTCAATATTTTTTTAATATATTTAAATTATAAACTAGCGCTTGACCGCAATCCTGCCTGATGGTAAGCAGTGACCCAATCGTTGATGGTAAAGCGCACTAGTTTATTAAGAGCCTATTCACTCTAGCCTTGAAGACACTCAAATTGTAGTCCTACGGAAACACCGCCGCTGGCAAATTGTTCCAGTCCCTCGATGTACGCGGTATAAAGGAGGAGGCGAAACGCTTCGTCCGGATCGTAGTGGTGTTAACAACGTAAGGGTGGAAACTAGCCATACGACGGGTCGTCCGATGGTGGAACGGAGACGGGGGCTTTACATCATGCAATTCCCTCGCACACTCCCCAAAATGGCAATAAATAGCATAAGACAGGGAGGTTTGAAAGGAAAAGGGGAGGCCTTTGACCCGCAATGGGATAAAATGGAGGGAGGCTGTAAAAACACTAATACTTATACAACGTGTAACATAAAGGGTATATACATAACAAAGGCATGGCTTCTTTACCTGATATCAAACGATATTGGAAGGGTTTTTTAATCCTATCTCTTTCTGTTAGGAAGTAATGAGGAAAAACACCGCCTGTGATAGGCTACTATCATACTAGTCGCACAGAGATATTGAAGACATTTATCGGATTTTGGCAAGTAACGTGACGGGTAACGAGTATTTATTAACGTATGTAGTGTGCTGCCACGTTTGTTATGATTTGATTTTAAGAAACACACGAAACCGAAAATTTGGTACCAATTTTTTGAGTATTTTATTTTGAGTTGAAATCCTTCCGATATCGTTTGATATCATCTAAAGATGCCATGCCCTTGGTATGTATATACCCTTTTTGTTACACGTTGTATAAAACATAATTTTTGTTTATGCGAATCCCGAAACACATTCAGTATTTTTAAATAAAGAATCTATGTACAAAATTTTATTTGTAAAACATAGGTGAGTACAAAATAGGTGTTATAATAATTATGGTGATCTCTATGTTTTGCCGTTAACGGCGTACAAATATTAGTAAGAAATAGGTAAATAATAGGTAAATAGGTACATGTTACAATTAAAATTAACTAAAATTTAAATAACAAGATAACTTATAACTAATAATACTTAACTAACTTATAATATTCTATAATAAACTTAACGATTTTGCAAACAACTAGCTTTATGAGTATTAAATTTGAAATACGTATATTTATAAAAATCGAGCACAACTAAAGGAGACGGGCGAAATTGGGCCTGAACTGTACACAAATGAATTATTTGTCAATAATTTTCATTTATTTTTTTGTTTTCAATCATTTATTACTAATTCTGTTTTCGACAGAATAAAAAAGATAATATTTAATGAAATAATACTGACTTTCTTTACTTTCACTTTTCAACAATGTTACCAGATGAAATGCGAATCATTAATAAGTTATAATCGATAAATCAAATTATTAAAAAAATAAAAATAAAATTAAAAGTGAATGAGTACATTTCTACAGATTCGGTTTAGAAAATCTTTTAATATAAGGTCTTAATTATATTATGTATTATTAACTTATTTACAAAAACATCTTAAAACAAATTGATCAACAGATCGATTTGATAATCGATCAATCATACTTTTTTATTATACAGGCAACAAAGTAAAACTCGTGACAACGTGACGTTAAACGTCAAAAATTATTCCCTTCCGGGTTTGAACTTGCCGTAGTGGATATTGTATTTTGTTGTATTTTCGTGTAGTTTTATATTATTTTGCGTCTTTGGCAACGTATTTAGGACTCTGACGGTTATTATTTTGTCGCATGATCCACGCATTTCTCACAACGGACTTTGATATCTTCCTTACTCGACTTATTTCGAAACAACATACAATGAGTGACCAACGTCTTCATTGTATCATATCTAGTTACGACAAATAAAAGCAAAAGCGGAAAGCATTCTTTCAGATAAAGAGCAATGGATTGCACCTCAAGTGGTAAGTATTTATTTAAAACGTATGTATTTAATTAAAACTTCACGTTGTGATATTTTTCGAGTAGAGTCCAACCAGGATACCTTTACTTAAGTATATTATTGAAGTAAGTTTCATTAATAATATTCCAATATACTACACAATATACACTATAATGCACTTGATTTATTCGAATTCCAAGTAAGATTTACGGTTTGATTATCAATTACGGAAGATAGTTCTTTTTATATAACTTACTTGTAAGAATTCAACAAAATCAATGAAACAATACTAAAATTGAATGACCTTAAATGTAAACATCAATATAAGTACTATAATCCTAGTATCAGCATGATCTCAGTAAGAAGTGATGCAATTCTGAAAGATACAGTTTTATCACTGTTTTTATTTTGTGCAAAGAATATAAACAATGTTCTGCATCATAATTCTGTAATTATTATTTGTGGAAGCTGTAAATAATAATCTAATATTGTTGTAGGTTAATAGATCTTATCACATTTACCAAGGATGCAGAGATTTAGCTGTGAATGCCTTGGGCATAGATGAGCAACTTCCATCTCCAATGACTGGACATCTCCAAGTGTGTGTGAACTGTGGACGTTCAGTGTTGCGGGCAAGATCTCAATCATTGCTCTCTAACACTCAACGTGAAAGAAGAATTCATGCAGTCATTTCTGAATGGATATTGCCTCGGACTGTAAGTTTTTATTAGGTTTAGTTGTTTTGTATTTTATACTATCACAGGGTAATCTATGTATACTACTATGTTTTTTTTTTATTTTTTCACATTAATCTCTGAAATAGCAGTCAGCTTTAGAGAATCATTTTTGTAAATTAGTGTCACATTCATGAGAAAAAATTATATGAAAAAGTTAGTGTAATATATCTAGGCATTGTAAAAAAACACAACTAATTATATTGCAGCCTGTATTTCCCGAAGGTGTAGATTAGAAGAGATTTGCGTTATTATTATTATTTATTTTCTTAACCTAGTGCACAATACATTGAGATAAAAGCACAAAACCATTTTCATGGTTTGTCTGTAGGAACGGAACAAACAGTGTATCAACAATAATTAATTATTACTAGCATGAACATTTAAATTAGTATCTAGCAAAGAAGTTAGGTCTTACAGAATTGCTTACAGACTACTGAGTGATGTATGTATTACTTTTTTTAGAAAGAGACTCATGATATAATTTTTTTTCCAGATTTCAAGAGCTCGAACTCTCATATGTCATCATTGCTGGGTGAGAGCTGATAGAAATGCTCATCATTTTATGACTGGATCATCTGGATCTTCAGCAGCAGTAGATTTAACAAGTGAATATGATGGTACAACTTCACAGTCTACCACCGACGTAGCTGTGTCACAGGGCACTCAACAGTTTACCCCCAGGATAAATACATTTATAATATAAACCGACGTAGGGCTGATTTTTCAAGAATAAATGTTCAAAATGATAACTTAAATGATTTTCCACAGCTCACACATAGTGATTTAATAAAAGTATCTTTAGGTATTTACCAAATTAAACAGCCTAAGGTCAGGTGAGCACTGCTCACCATAATGTGACCTAGCCGTGTGTGTGTGCTCACTGAGCATATACGAGAAGATGGTAGATCTGAAATAGAAGTGTGTCGAAATATGGACAGTAACTTACTATGAGAACTGTCAAAATACAGTCATTGTTGCTGGCTATTGAGAGGTCGAATTAAATCAAGACATGTTAGTTCAAAAACATATTTTACTTATATTTTAGTTGACAGTTCTTTTAATGGAAGAGAGGCTATAAAACAATATTACTGTAATTTCTTGGTCTAAGGTAAACGGACTGGTATTTTTGCGTGACTAGCTGGTATATAATAAATAATTTCATTGTTGTTGTGTTTTCTCGTCTTCATTACTATACCTACATAGTATTGTATAAAATCAAGTTTTTTTTTTAAATAAACAGACAGCTGTGTTGCTGGGGAGTTTGTTCCGCTGCTTTTTTCCAGCAAAAGCACTAGGAAGTGTCAATGGGTGGGCGTTTTGGAGGACTGTCTTATGTAATAACGATGTTCAAAAAGTGCTGATGCTCAGGCTATTTTAAATAAATGATTTTTTGATTCTTTTTTTTTTTGTTTAACCCGCATACCAGCGCCTATGATGGCCGGGAGTTCGATATTGTCTCCCGACCGGGGCGTCTTTTGCTTCGGCTAGAGGCGTGAGGGCGCTGAGAGTCCTGCTCCCTCACGAGCTTCGCATCCTTTGCCAGCATTAATTGTATATGATGAATTGGATGATTAATAAATCGATATAAGAGAAATGTGATTTTTATTCTTGCTTACTCTTTTCTATAATTAGATTGTAAATGGTTTTCCTAATTCTTTTTTAACCTCCTTCTTTGTAACATTTAATATGCAGTTAAGCGCCGCCGGCCCTTTGGAAACCACACTCATGATTTGTTAATGTCATAAAAATACATTCTGATAAAATCTAGTCTACAAAAAAGTCTGAATAATTACTTAAATATAAAAAAGCAAATGAGGTTAGTTTTGTGCAAGCTAATAATACCCTATTTCTTTTTTCTCCGATTCTGCCATTCTAAATAAAGTTTTATTTTTTAAATAGTAATAATATTGTAATGATTTAATGCAATAATCGTGGCTGTCCAATCAGGCCCAACTTTGTATGCACTTTCGCCCGTCTCCTTTTATTAATAGCACACACGTTTAATAGCACCACGTTTAATCCATATATTTATCGCCCTTTCAGTTTATTTTTAAGGTGAGTTGGTCTCCAAAGCCTAGAGCACAGGCGTAGAGTAGCCAGCCTTTCGGTGTTCTCTAGGATGCATTTCGGGGAGTGTGCGAGGGAATTGCATGATTTAATTACCCCATCTCCGTTCCACCAGCGGACGACCCGTCGTACGGCTGGTTTCCACCCTTACGTTGTTAACACCACTACGATCGGACGAAGCGTTTCGCCTCCTCCTTTATACCGCGTACATCGAGGGACTGGAACAATTTGCCAGCGGCGGTGTTTCCGTCGGACTACAATTTGAGTGTCTTCAAGGCTAGAGTGAATAGGCTCTTAATAAACTAATGCGCTTTACCATCCCAACGTATGCGTCACTGCTTACCATCAGAGCGGATTGCGGTCAAGCGCTGGTTTATAATATGTAAAAGGTGTTTAATGGCCGTAATATGCCTTTTGAGCTAGGAAATCATAAAAATGTTTTTTAAAATCTTTTAGTTCGTGTTTTCTCTCTTATAAGGTATTTTGTTATAAATATCAAAACGATATATTGAAAAACCACAAAGTTATGAGCTTGCTATTCTACATGGTTGTCCCAACAAAAATATGGTCAACGATCGGCACGGGCGGGGAGCGCGGAGTGTTGACCTCTGGCGTCAGCTGTTACGCACATAAGCTGCGTGGCGAGGCCCAACATCACACTGCTACAATTTCTAAATGTATTTTTGAAAAAATATAAAACATTGCGTAAAAATGATTGCAATCGATACAGTTGCTTATTCTGAACAAACTATATTCAGATTCCGCATAAACAAAAAATAATGTTGTATTATACAATATGTCAAGACAACCCTGTCCGATCCGTGAAGGTATTGTTAGGAATCGATAACTGATTCTACTAATGCCGACAAAGCCGGACTAAAGTTTTAAAAAAAATCCCCCTAAAAAAATAAATATTATTTTGCAAAAAGAGGTAACTTAATACATGTGCGGTAGGACACCCTTCCGCGGGCGACAGGGGGCAGGACACGCGACGCGTGGTCGAATCGCATAAGCGTACCGTCAAAATGGTGTTGTCAATTTTTAAAAATTACCAAATTTCGGGGAAGTTGGAATTAATTCGCGGGAAAAAAAGATTATTTTAAAATTCATTAGTATTGTTACTGTGATGATTACGTAAAATTTTATATCACATTTGGTCATGTGTTTACCTAACCTTTATTATCCTTATGGGTCGGACAGGGTTTTCTTTACATATTGTATATTTTACACAAATATACAACAAAAAACTTGAAAATGGCAGCAGCTCATTGCGCTCCATTGCGCCAGACGAAATATGACTTCTGTCTGACGCCACAGTGGGTGTGTCCTCGGGACTATTTCAGTGTCGAAATGTATTAACACACCCCTTTACGAATTCACTTGGTTTACGCCAGGAGAACTTTGCCCTGAGCTTCAAATATTAGTTTGCACGTATTTGCGGCGTCAAAGTATATCGTGACCTTGGCCTTAACCTTTTTTCAACTAAATTGGGGTGAGCCATCAGTCTTCACTATCATCATCATCAACTTCTACTCGTCCATTGCTGGACATAGGCCTTTTCCATGGCACGCCAACAAGCTCGATCCTGAACAGTTCTCCGCCAATCACTGCCAGCCACCTTGTTGGAAATAATAGGATGAAGGTCCGTAAATATAAGGATTTGGCCGAATAAAGAGAGAAATTATATGTTACTGTCATGAGAACAATCAGTAATTAGGTAATACAAAAAATTATTAGAATATAGAATACTTGAAAGAATGACCTAATAAGAAAAACAAACTAATGTCGCTCTGCACAACATTGATTTTCTAAGTATATCTTGGACACCAATGACTGAAGGAAACATTTTGAAACCTGGACTTTAAGTCTGAAATCGTCAACCCGCATTGAGCAAGCGTGGTGATTACGCTTAATCCTTCTGTATGAGACGAGACCTGTGCCCAGCAGTGGGACGATAAAAGGTTGCTGATGATAATGATGATGAACATTGATTAGCCAGTATCTACAACACACCTTTTTGATGTCGTCGCTTCATCTCGGCCAAGGGCGTTCTACGCTACGTTTGCCGAGACGCGGTCTCCACTTGAGGACGACTCGTTTACCTCAACGGTTGTCGGTCCTGCGGCATATGTGACCAGCCCATTGCCACTTCAGCTAGCTAATCCACTCAGCTATGTCGGCGACTTTGGTCCTCTGTCGGATCACCCCATTTCGGATGCGGTCCTTCAGAGAGACGCCCATCAGTCTTACCATACCATAACAGTAGGGCCTCGTTAATTCGGAGAGGCAAAAACAAGACCCTTATCGGATTATGGAGGTATCCGGATTATAGTATGCCATATTTAATTGACCTGCCTATGCCAAACTTTTTTTTTTAAATAATTATAAACTAGCGCTTGACTGCAATCCCGCTTGATGGTAAGCAGTGATGCAATCGTTGATAGTAAAGCGCGCTAGTTTATTAAGCCTATACACTTAAAAAACCTTAGTGAATAGGAAGGAAGTCGGCAGTTAAGCGAGGTGGTGCAATGCTAGACCCAATAACACGACCAACGATGCTGCGCCAGAGGGAGATTGATGTGGAGACCCTCCGCGACCAAACTCCCGGCATAACAACATTTGACTTCCGAGCAATGACTGGGTAGCTGTCACCTTTATCTAACATGTCTATAATCCGCAATTCGTCTTTTAATGAAAATGTCGTATGTTTACGTGGTGACACCGCGATGTTAGCAAGCGTGCTAAATGGACACTATTAAGACATACGTATTACACCAAAAGCGATAAACAAAACACTGATGGACGGCGC
This sequence comes from Sesamia nonagrioides, assembly GCA_017933935.1. NCBI lineage: Eukaryota > Metazoa > Arthropoda > Insecta > Lepidoptera > Noctuidae > Sesamia > Sesamia nonagrioides. Next base: position 16,999 of record JADWQK010001028.1, read on the forward strand.
ATTGGTTCGTGCATGACAGCCCGCACCTACCCTCGCGAATCCCATTACTCGGCCGGATTACAGCGTTCACCGAACAAGCGGGAGTCCGGATTACCGAGGTCTTACTGTATTTCAGATGTAGTAACTACCTGTCTGAGCTCCAAAACACAGTTAATGGGTAATACTATCATTAAGCTGACTGGTTGTCAACTTTAATTAAGCTGACGGGCTTCAAACGTCCCGTAACGATTGACAAAGATCTGCTGATGCCCGGTATCTATGAGCATGATGATGACAGCACAGTTGTGGAGAGATATCTGCCGGGTGTTCGGTCTAGTAAGGAATCAATCCGGTCCGAGAGAGAGGTTATGGTACAGTGTACGAATGTTGCACTACAGGCTGTCTCTGAATGGGGCGAAGTCAAATTTGTAGCATTAAACGCCGCCAAAACATAAGCGTGTCTATTCACCGCCAAAAGAAGCCCGTTCACCTTGGCTCCTACTTTTCGGAATGTATCCTTGGAGTGCGGAGTAAATCTGGCCAATAGCCTTCGACGGGCACGAATCCCAATTCATCACCTCCTTATGACCACCTGTCACCACATCAAACCGTAGAAATTTACGATATCAGATATCTAAGGTCCGTATTACAGAACGTCACTCAAAACCCAAGCTTTACTTAAGTCTCGTTTCAAGCCATTTGATTGGTTGAAACTAGTTTTAAGTTATGCTTATGCAGAGATCAATGCTTGAGTTTCCTTCTGGAATACGGATCTAAATGATCGAATAAACGTTGTTTGAATTGTCTAGAGTCGAAGTAATTCATACAACGTTCATCCGAATCAATCGCAACATCAATCCACATATCGAATTAGCATCAAACTGATTGATTGGCTTTCATCTAGACACAAACATTAGCGTAAACTTAACTTTGTTATATAGGAATTAAATTCATTTCCGTAGACAAATATATTTGTCTACGGAAAATAATTACAATTCCCTTTCCGCTAGACAAATATAATATTTGTCTGCGGAAAATAATTTTATTCCTATATAGCAAAGTTAAGTTTATCGACATTATTTCGTGAAAGCAATCAGCCGGTTGATGCTGAATAGTTGATGACGCGATTGTTATGGTGCCGCTGGGCACAACGTCATTCGTATTCAGAAAGGAAAGAACTCAACATGCCATAACATAACCGTAGTTTCAACCAATCAAATAACTAATGAACTTTTCGAAGGCCTCACTAGGGAACGCGTCCACAGGTGGCGGATAGTGGAACGCTCGCCTGGGGCCACGCAAGAGGCACCAGGAGGGTAGGAGCGAAATAAAATAGCTCCCGCGGACCAACAGGCCGGAGATGGAAACTCCGTTATCAAACCCCTGTTCCGGGCTTTTTCGACATATTCGGAAGCGAGGCCGAAAGCAGTGCTGTGTATTTGGACTGGAGTACACAGAAGAGATGGCGGCGGATGAGTCTAAATGGACCAACGGCGGCGCTCACGCTCTGTAGCAGAACGACAGTCTTGGCGTCAGGTGGCAACCGGCCGTAAAACTAAAGTCAAATTTTACACCTCCTCGTTCAAAAATAAAATGATAAGTAAAATTATAAGGAATAAGTCTAATACTAGGGCGTCCCCCGTAAGCGACGTGGATGCATCCTCGGATACGAATACGACTGCTAATGAAAATGCTAGGGCGTACCCCCGAAGCGACGATTTAAACAAGAAAACGAAATCGTATTCGCAAACTACTCTTCATAAGATCAGATTGGCGTCGTGGAACCTCGGTTCTCTCAACGGTAGAAGCCAGGAACTAAGCAAAATATTAGATAGAAGAGTTATAAATGCATGTTGTTTACAGGAGACTAAATGGAAGGGCTCTAAGTCGCGAGATATGGGACTGGGCTATCAACTTATCTACCATGGTGTGACTAACACAAGGAATGGCGTGGGTATAGTGCTGGACCCCCACCTTAAACAACGGATTATTCACATAGAGAGGAAAAGCGACCGTCTTATTTCCGTGAAACTTGCTCTGGATAAGCAGCAGCCACTAAATATCATCTCGGCCTATGCCCCACAGACGGGTTGCACAGAGGCAGAAAAAGACCAGTTCTGGGAAGACTGCGATGATCTTATCAACCAGATACCACCCAACGAATCAAAGTATATTGGTGGGGACCTAAACGGTCACGTAGGTGCTGCCGACCGATCGTACCCAGGCGTGCACGGGGGTTTCGGCTACGGTACGGTTAATAAGCAGGGTAAGGAAGTTCTGGACTTTGGTGTGAGACACAACCTTTCGATAATAAATACATTTTTCCAAAAAAAGGCTGAACATTTAATAACGTACAAAAGCTCTGGTCATAGTACACAGATAGATTACATTTTGGCAGACAGGACCTCACTGAAACATTTTAAAGACTGCAAAGTAATCCCCGGCCATGGACTTACCTCCCAACACAGGATCTTAGTCACAAGCTTCACACTGCCTAACCCTATTAAAACAATAAGAGATAGAACACCAAAAATTAAATGGCAACAACTGTGCGGTGCTCAGGGCGATGAACTAACGAGCAAACTGGTGAAATACTTGGAAGAAGATATGGACAATGACTATAACAACAGCGCTGAACTAATGTGGTCAAACTTCGAAACAATGTGTCGAAAAAACGCAGCTACAGTCCTGGGAGTATCTAAAGGTGGTCTCAACATCAGCAAAGACCCTACCTGGTGGAATGACGATGTAAGACAGGTAGTAAAAACAAAAAGGAAACTATTCCAACTGTGGCAAAAGACGCAACTTGAGGAAGATCGCACCGGTTACAAGGAAGCGAAGAAATCGGCGAAGCGTGTAGTGGCCCATCAATTGCGCAATCAAGAGAGAGTCTCTATAACAGGATCGAGGATGCTAAAAATGATGCTGAAATATATAAATTAGCAAAACAGCGACACAAGTCAACACTGGACATTAAGATCAATAAATACATCCGAGACGCAAAGGGACAGCTCCTAACAGAGAATGCGAGTATCACTAGTAGATGGTATCAATACTACCAAGAGCTATTAAACGAAGAATTTCCTAGCCAACCTTTGCATCCGTTGCTACCCGTTGAAGGACCGGTACCCAAAATTAATATAGCTGAAGTGGAACTCGCAGTAGCGCAAATGAAAAACCACAAAGCCGTAGGCCCTGATGAAATACCCGCAGACATCTGGAAGAGATTAGGACACATAGGTTGCGAGTGGCTGGTGAGGCTGCTCAATGCCATCTTAACCTCATACACCATACCAGAATCGTGGCGCCAAAGCTACTTAATACCTTTTTATAAAAACAAAGGGGATGCCAGTGTTTGTGGAAACTATAGAGGGATTAAGTTAACGTCACACACCCTCAAAATTTGGGAGAGGATACTTAACAATCGCCTTTTTAAACACGTTGACATATCTGAAAACCAATATGGCTTCACACCGTTAAAGTCTACTACGGACGCTATCCAAGCCACCCGAATGATCATGGAGAAGCATCGGGCAAACCGCGAAGACTTACATCTTGTATTTATCGATCTCGAGAAGGCATTTGATCGAGTGCCTCGGAAACTAGTGTGGCAGGCCATGAGAGCACAAGGTATACCTGAATGCTATGTCGCCATAGTACAGGACATGTACTGCAGAAGCGGCACAAGTGTGAGAAGCTTGGCTGGGCTTAGCAAAAGCTTCGAAGTTAAGGTGGGCGTCCATCAAGGCTCAGCCCTAAGCCCGCTTCTCTTCAACATAGTAATGGATTACTTAACAAAGGGCATTCAGTCTCCCTTTCCATGGTGTATGTTGTACGCAGATGACATAGTCCTCATAGCCAAAGATGCCGAATTACTCCAGAGTACCCTAGAGAAGTGGCAACGTGCGCTGGAAAACAACGGCCTCCGAATCAGTAGAAATAAAACGGAATACTTGAAATGCGCGTTTAGTGGTAACACCAACAACCCCAACTCAATCCACATCGATGGGAAGCCACTGCTAAAGGTATCCCAATTCAAGTTTCTAGGTTCGATTCTTACAGCCGACGGGAACATTGAGGCCGATGTTACCCATAGAATTAACGTGGGGTGGCAGAGGTGGCGGGCTCTGACGGGGGTTTTATGTGACGCAAGAATGCCTGTTAAAACCAAAGGCAAGATCTACAAAACCACAATTAGACCAGCCATGACATACGGTGCCGAATGCTGGGCTATAAAGAAAGCTCACGAACAAAAGATGCACGTAAGCGAGATGAAGATGCTAAGATGGGCAGCGGGCGTAACTCGACTCGATAAAGTGCGAAACGAGCACATCAGAGGAAGTTACAAGGTTGCGCATATAGCAGAAAAACTCGCCGAAAGCCGCCTACGATGGTTCGGTCATGTCATGAGACGCCCCGAAGATCATGTCGTGAAACGGGCCCTAGCACTGCCAGATAAGAGAAAAGGTAGAGGACGCCCACTAACCACCTGGTGGTCCACAGTGGCCAAGGACTTAGAGCGTGCCCAACTGAACATCTCGACAACCCAGGACAGATCATCCTGGCGCAAAAGAACGAGGAGAGCCGACCCCAAATAATGGGAAGTGGCTAGGACAAAGAAGAAATGTTTGTATATATTTATGGCGAATGTGTCGCAATTTTTCTGTAGTTGGAAACAGTCAAAAGATAAGCTGAATAGTAAATCGGTAAGCTTTATATCAATGCTTGATACGAAGCAACTGCTTAGAAGAGATCTGAGTGACTGAGTTTTCCGATACCTTTTAGTAAGATTTTTAAGTCTGCAAATATTCGACGGCTGACAGCCTCCGTGGCGCAGCGGTAGCGGACGCGGCCGCTGCGCAAGGTGGCGCGGGTTCGATCCCCGCACAGTGCAAGTATTTGTATGCATGAATATGAATATTTGCACTGGTCTGGTCGTGCCTCGGAAAGCACGTTAAGCCGTTGGTCCCGGTTGCCATACGAACATCTAGTGGCAGTCGTTACGGGTTGTTGGAGCCCTCAAAAATCCAGCAATTGGTCTAACTGCAATGCTTCGATGTCGCCTTCGGGTTGTGGAGGTCAGACGGCAGTCGCTTCACGGAAAATGTCGAAGTTTAGCCATATCAGCAGTTGGACTGGTAAAGCGGACCCCAGACTCCAAAGCTGAAAAGGCTTCGGATGCGACTGGGATTAAGGCTGGGATGATGATGAAATATTCGACAGCTGGAGAGACCGTTGTCTCTAGCAGAATACTTAAATTGTATTAAAATGTAAAAAGACCGAAGCAAACACATTGTTCCAGTCCTTCGATGTACGCGGTATAATAGACGAGGCAAAACGCTTCATATAAGATCGTGGTGGTGTCAACAACGTAAGCGTGGATACTAACCTTGTCCCGGCGTTATGTCAGACCCCTTTTAACTACTTATACAGTATGTTAAATAACAGAGGGCGTTCCCTTAAACTCGTTAATATATATCATTAATAGATTAAAATAAAAATATCAGCATAGAAAAATAAGCATAAAAAATCCGAATAAAAAAAAATTCTGAGTGGAAGCCAATTTTTTTAGCATGCTTATGTATGCTATACTACTTCGGAGTTAACGGGAACGCCCTCTGTTAGTTAACATACTGTATACTACCGACACTCGAAAATTGGGGCCCATAACACCGGGCCAACATCGCTCAAAGATTCAGAAAAGTTCATGAGAAAGACGTCTACCACCCATCCTTCTGGCTTGTCGATACCTAATATTGTTGATAATCATTTTTTGCATGCCTTTTACGATGATAAATGTCGTAAAATGCGCAATTACGTATAATTATAATATTTTTACGGTGTTGACACCACTACGATCCGGACGAAGCGTTTCGCCTGCGGCGGACTTTCCGTCTGAATACAATTTTTTTTATTAATTATAAACTAGCGCTTGACCGCAATCCCGCCTTATGGTAGCAGTGTCGCAAAATCGTTGATGGTAAAGGCGCACTAGTTTATTAGAGCCTATTCACTCTGGCAGACACTCAATTGTAGTGAATAGGCTCTGAATAAACTAGTGTGCTTTAATAATTGCATCACTGCTTACCATCAGACTGGAACAAAGGTAAGCACTAGTTTATAAATGTAAAAGAAAGACGAGGGTGTTAAAGCAAATAGTTTAAATAATTAACATCTTTTTTTTGTTTTCGTCTCTTTTGAATGCTGAAATTGAATTTTCGCAACATTTTTCGAGTGCTAATTCGGAGGTTGCTTACGATAGTTTTTGAATGTTCGGACATTGTTCCTACACTGCATAATATATTTACGAAGTGAATATTTCGTAGAAATCATCATCATCGGCAATATCAGCTCTACTCGTCCACTGCTGAACATAGGCCTCCTCAATGGCACGCCAACAAGCTCGATCAGGCAGTTCTCCGCCAGTCACTACCAGCCATCTTTTTGATGTCGTCGCTCCATCTCACCCAAGGGCGTCCTACACTACGTTTGCCGAGACGCGGTCTTCACTCGAGGACTCGTTTACCCCAACGGCTGTCGGTCCTGCGGCATATGTGACCAACCCATTGCCACTTCAGGTTGCTAATCCTCTCAGCTATGTCGGTGACTCTGGTCTTCTGTCGGATCACCTCATTTCTGATGTGGTCCTTCAGAGAGACGCCCAACATAGCCCGCCCCATAGCTCGCTGAGCGGCTTTAAACTTATGGACTAGTCTGACTGTTGGTGTCCATGTCTCCGCTCCGTAAGTCATGACGGGTAGGACGCACTGGTTGAAGATTTAGTCTTCAAAGATTGGGGTATGGGCGACGAAAATACCCGATGAAGTTTACCAATTGCTGCCCATGCCAGCTGGATCCTTCTATTTGCCTCCTTCTCGAAGTAGAAATCATTAACACATAATTACTTAACTAATCATAATAATACATAATTTTCGTCTTCCTCATTTCAGCCGAAAGACGTCCACTGCTGGACATAGGCCTCCCCCAAGGTTCTTCACGACCGGTCGCGCTGCGCCTCCCGCATCCAGCGGTTTCCGCGACCTTCACCAGGTCGTCCGGTCCCGCCTTATCGAGGGCTTCCCACGCTACGTCATCGGTTCGTAGCCACTCAATCCGTCATTTCCCCATCGGGCATCAAATTCCTACGGGCAATGTCACTCCACTGCCACTTTAGTGTTGCAATTTTTCGTTATGTCGGTTTACTCTTGAATTTTCGTCACCAATATAAAATTATAACATTGGCATCGAATCCTTTGTTCACAAACTAAGCTAAATTTGAGTTCAGTGCATCTCTTACTTTCTATTTCATTAAGAAAAGGACAGAAAATCAAAATAAGTTTTGTCCTGTCAGATTAAGATACCTGCTTTGTTACTTTTTTTTAAAGGGACAGAATTTACGGAGGTTACGAAGTTAAGCTACCCAAAACTATCAAATTTACGGAGGTTAGGAAGTTAAGCTACCCAAAACTGTCAAATTTACGGAGGTTAGGAAGTCATGTCAAATGCGATGCTTTGGGCATCTTTTGTGATTTGTCTAAGGCATTCGATTGCGTTGTCCACGATACGTTAATCAGGAAGCTCCGCCACTACGGGATCCGGAACTCTGCACTGGATCTTATTACATCTTACTTGAGTGGTAGGATTCAAAGCGTTGACGTTAATGGGAAAAGATCTTCCGGATCTTTAGTGACAATGGGAGTCCCACAGGGGTCAATTCTTGGTCCTTTTTTGTTTCTTATTTACATCAATGACCTGCCGTACCTAATAGAGGATAACCACGATATAGTGTTGTTTGCTGATGACACTTCACTTTTATTTAAACTGAAACGTCAGCAGCAGGTTACTGATGATGTAAATAGCGCCATCTCCAAAGTAGTCCATAGGTTTAATGTTAATAATTTACTCTTAAACGAGAAAAAAACCAAATGCATTAAGTTTACTCTACCTCACGTGAGGCAGGTGGAAACTAAAGTGTTGATAAAGGGCGAAGAATTGAAATCTGAC
>JADWQK010001896.1:0-22594 GCA_017933935.1 Sesamia nonagrioides
GGAACGGCGGCCACGTACCGGAAGGCGTAGCGTAGGGAGTCCCGAACAAAGTGGACCTGCCCCTTAATCGGCTGACACATTTTTGTCAAATGATTGCGACTAATTGGGATCGTTTGGACGGCCCATTGGTCCGTTCGGTCCAAACGATCCCAAATAGTCGCAATCATTTGGAAAAATTTTTTCGCCGATAAGGCAGCTGGTTAAGGTCGCAGGAAGCCGGTGGATGCAGGCATCACAAGACCGCTCATCGTGTAAAGCCTTAGGGGAGGTCTTTGTCCAGCAATAGACCTCTATAGGCTGAAGAAGAAGGTACCTAAAAAAATTATTAAAATATTTTTCTGACACATTAACCTCTTAAATATATATATATTTTTTTTAAATGAATCTGCATTTATTTTGATTTTTAAATGCATTAATTTACATGCAAACAATTTCTAGTAGTCACGTCAGGAACTGATGAATCAATGCTGGAACTTCTATTGGCTAACATTTCTAAGATCTACAATAGTAACTACCACTTTACTACATAGTATAAAATAAAGTCGCTTTCTCTTTCCCCATGTCTGATTAAATCTTTATAAATTCGTAACTGATTTTGATGCGGTTTTTTAAATCGATAAGAGTGATTAAAGAGGACGTTTTAAATGCATAATAACATCCATTATATAGTGGAGAAATACTATTATTTTTGAGGTTTCTAATGTGATGTCGTAAATAATGTAATTTTTTCCGCGTTTGCAGTGAAACGCAGGCTGAACCCTAAGAGATTTATCAAAATAATTTAAGTACCTACTAAATTAAAATGCACATTGAAAAGGCATACAGAAAAGACCGCGATGGTATATGGTCTGTTCTGTGGTATATGGTCAGTCTATCTCCTATGGATATCACAATATTTTTTGTCATTTACTTTTTACGACAAATAATGGCTAATTTTCGAAACAATTTTAATGAATACAGTATTAATACTTACCTTAACTACATTGTTGAATTAATATAGATCTACGATCTATAAGTATGTAAAGAAACCCCCGTCCGACCTATAAGGTTAATAAAGGTTAGGTAAACACGTGACTAAATAAAATATGAAATTTTACATAATCGTCATAGTAACAATACTAATGAATTGTGAAATAATCTTTTTTTTCCGCGAATTAAATCAAACTTCCCCAAAATTTGGTAATTTTTTAAAAGTGACAACACCATCTTTGTCGATATTATTATGGGCGAATAGTGATACGACCGCGTGCCGCATGCCCTGCCACCCTACGCCCGCGTATGTATTAAGTTACCTCTGCGAAATAATATTTTTTTTTTTAAGTTTACCCTCGCTTTGTAGGCATCAGTAGAATCAGCCCCCTAATCGGCGAACACATTTTTGTCAAGTGATTGCGACTAGTTGGGATCGTTTGAACCGCCCATTGGTCCGTTCGGTCCAAACTATCCCAACTAGTCGTAATCATTTGACAAAAAAGTGTTCGCCGATTAGGGGGCTGTTATCGATACCTAACAATACCTTCACGGATCGGACTGGGTTTTCTTTATATATTGTATATCTCCCTTTTCAGCATAATGATTTAAATGAATATTTTCGAAGATATTACAGATTTAAAAATTGCGGGGCGTCGCGTTTGCGGCGGTACCGACCGGCCAGGGCCGGCGGGAGCCGCGGGCTGCTATGTTTTTATACAAAGTTCACAGTCTTTTTGTAGTGTATTTAGTATCAGCATTGCAGCCGTGTGAAGCTGGGGCGGGTCGCTAGTTAACAGATAAAGGAAAAGGTAGAGTATATTAACTACATATTTTATTTAACTTCAGGGAAATATGTAATAGTGGTGTCGATTGTTTTTTTTTTTTTGTTTTTTTTTGTTCTGGCACTCCACGGTTTGTGTTAGCCAATGACGGTCGATTGTTTTGTTCACGAACTAATCTAAATTTAATATTAGTGCATCTTTTTTTTCTATTTCATTAAAATAAGGACAGGTCTCTCGGTGGTAGGCCATAACATCGGTTGCCGGCAGAAGTTACCACCCACCAGACAAAGTCTTGCCGCCAAGCGATTCGTCGTGTTCCGGCATGATGTCTGGTGAAGCCGTACGGAGGACAGGTCTGAGCAATTGTGTTGCGTTGTGTGGCGGGTACGATGCGCTAAATGTTGTTGTGTCGGGAGTTTAGTCGTGGAGAGTCTCCAGATCAATCTCCCTCTAGCGCAGCATCGTTTGGTCGTGTTGGTCTTGGGTTTAACATTGCATCACCTCGCTCAACCGCCGTCATCCTACCTATTCCTAAGTTTTTTAAGTGAATAGGCTTAATAAACTAGTGCGCTTTACCATCAATGATTGCATCACTGCTTACCATCAGGCGGGATTGCAGTCAAGCACTAGTTTATAATTATTAAAAAAAAAGATACAATATTATTTTAGCCCTATCAAATTAATGCGTATCTGACGTAAACTGACGTGTTTCGGTAGACATGTTTTTAATCGCATCTATGCGATGGCTATGGAGTATCTTACATTATTATTAAATTACTTATTACCTTGAAGTTTAGGCAAAAATACCTACTCTCATCCATTCCCGATATCTGATTAGTAAGTAAAGGTAAAAGTAGAAGTAAAAGAAACAGTGACTAATAATTGAAATAGTTTACGCTCATCATTGACTGTAAGTAGTAGCACAGGCTACAAAACACCTTTTGAACTTTTCCCAAAGGCGTCCACTATAACTTCTAGTACTCTTTGGTCCACTATAACAATTTACAATAGGATTATTGGAACATTATGAATACCATATTGATATAGATAATTCCTTTTTAAGTGACGGAAAAAGAGGGAGATTCTCGGTCGTTTTACGGAGTATTCCGATTTTGATAATTATTTTTCATCACCATCATCATTTCAGCCGCAAGACGTCCACTGCTGACATAGGCCTCCCCCAAGGATCTCCATGACGAACGGTCCTTTTGCGGGAAACCGCAGTTTCCCGTGACTTTCACCAGGTCGTCGGGGCCTACCCACGCTGCGTCTTCCGGTGCGTGGTTGTCGCTCGAGAACCCGTCGGCCCCATTAGGCATCGGCCCAATGCTACTTTAGTGTTGCTATTCTTCGTGCTATGTCGCTATGCCTTGTTACTCTCGTTCTTCTGCTGATCTCCTCACGATCACGCAGTGAAACCCCAAGCATAGCCTCTCCGTTGTCCTTTGAGTAACCTTGAGCTTTCTTATAATGCCTATTGTTAGCGACCATGTCTCAGTTCCATATGCCATCACTGACGACACACACTGGTCGAAGACTTTTGTCTTGAGACACTGTGGTATTACAGACGAGAAGATTCTACGTAATTTCCCGTAAGCAGCGGCTGGGCTGCTTTCGGGAAGCTAGTTGCTACTGCTAGCTAGAGTTTGATTCGACAATAGGCTATTTGACAGTATTCAATTATTTGTGATTTTTTGCTTTAATTGCATAAAATGAGGGTTCTTTATATCATTTACAAGAGTTTTAATAAAAAATAATAACAATTATTATATCCAAAATACAAAAATATGTTTGGCTTTTTGTTTCTCGCGCCACACATTGTGAAACGATCCGGATTGGCTAATGTCGCGATGACGTCATACGCGCATCATCGCTTGTTTTCGGCAAACTTATAAACTGTTTTTCGGGGGTTTTTATCGATTTATTTGTACAACCCACTACAGCACACCACTTGTAAACCATTTTATTAGATAACAACAGCAAATAATAATTAAAAACAAACACCACTGAGAACCGAAAACCGTTTGTGACGTCACTTACCAGGCGCAACGCCATATTGCTGATTATATCGTTTTCGCGGCTTATTTGAATTTTGAATTTTTATTTGCATATTTCTTACGAAATACGTATTTAAAATTAAAAAAAATACTTTGGGTGAACTTCTTAACCGTAACCAAGTAATTCAAGATAAAAATTATAAATCTGTCAAATAGCCTATTGACCTCTTTCTCGAATTTGGACCTACCTAACAGGATAGTTTGTCCCAGGTATACGTAACTGCTGTGAACAACTTCGAGAATAGAGTCTCCTATCTTTATCGGACTCGAATTATTTTTATCTCCTTTCAATATAAATTATACCTATAGTCTAAAAATATTAGCCCACCGCCGGGATCCGTGTACATGCTACAACGGTCACGGCTGAGGAGGGAGGACCTTCTGACAATACGAGCCGTGTCCAAAAGTATACCGCTTTCTGAATAAAGCGCTTGATGCTGCAGCTGTCCTAAGAGAGCCTCTTGATGTGGTAGTCTTCGTTATTAAGTCATTGTATGTCACGACTTTCAACACAATAATCACTGAGACCACATCTCACATGTGCTCTCAGTTGCATGATTTAATTCCTCCATCATCGGACGACCCGTCGTACGGCGAGTTTCCACTCTTACGTTGTTAATACCACTACGATCCGGACGAAGCGTTTCGCCTCTTTTATACAGCGTACATCCCTCGATGTACGCTGAACTGCGACAATTTGCCAGCGGCGGCGTTTCCGTCGGACTACAATTTAAGTGTCTTCAAGGCTATAGTGAATAGGCTCTTAATAAACTAGCGCGATTTACCATCAGCGATTGCATCACTGCTTGCCATCAGGCGGGGTTGCGGTCAATCATTGGGTTTATCTTTCTCAGCATTCACGAGGTTCTCATCAACATATTAAAACATTTTTAGTTTATTATGTAAGGAATCTTAGGTTGGACAAACATTTTTTTGTTTTTCGACTAAGAATTTCTCAGTAACAGAACGGAGTCTGGAGTCTCAACCCCTTTTACATGGAACTTAAATAGAACTGGCGAAGGTGGATGTAGTAATTACATGGGCACCTCTGCATCAACCCTCGGGAAATAAAGTTTGATATAGAAAGGTCTAAGTATAGTGTCATCTAAGTAAAAGTGAGCAATGCTGCGCATTCCTACCCAAATTCAAGTTAAACATAGGTATATAAACTTTATTGTAACGGTAATTAAGTTGATTTCAGATTGGTTAGCGCTATTGAAAGAGTTATAAAAATGTTCGAAGTTGTAGACTGAACTTTATAGTGTAGAAATTAAAGATATTTTTCTATAAACATTTTTGTAGGAATATGTCATAACATTATCTACAAAAACTGCTGAAAGCAGGTTTCCACACGTCCACTACACCTTTTGAGGACAGATAATTAGGGTTGGTAGCTGTATTAGTTGGATCTGTAATAAATATAACATAAGTATTCCTTTATAAGTTTTCTTTTATTATTAAAGAACTAGCTTTCCGCCCGCGGCTTCGCCCGCGTGGAGTACGGTTATATCGCGCTTTTTAGATTTCCCTCGGGAACATCAAACTTTTCCGGGATAAAAGGTAGCCTATGTTCTTTCTCAGGGTCTAAAGATTGTCTGTGCCAAATTTCATCAAATTCGGTTGAGAGGTTTAAGCGGGAAAGCGTAACAAACAGACAGACAGACAGACAGACAGACAGACAGACAGATAGACAGACAGACAGAGTTACTTTCGCATTTATAATATTAGTATGGATTTCTTGCTTTAACCGAATGCATCAACGGGTGAGACTTTCTTTTTTTAAAGATGTACGGTGTATGGTACCAGGGTAGCACAAAAGTGTAGGAGAAGTCGAAACAATGAAGCTCATTCATCATTATTAATCTAATATTACATGGATGAAGTTTTATTTTGCCTACTCTGAGGAGGTGCAAGGTACCAGGGTAGCACAAAAATGTAGGAGAAGCCGAAACAATGAAGTTCATTCATTAATGATAAACGCACAGGATATTGTAATCGTTTGAACTCAAATGGCATATCAATTGGGATCATAGGGATACTCCGCAACATACAAACTTCTCCTTTTGATATACCAGTTGAAATCGTAGATTCAATTAAATTTCGCAATAAGTTTTTCACTGTCAATCTGGTGCCATTACACAGTTTTGGTGGATTAAAAAAAATACAAAGAAATTGGCATTGAATTTTATATATATAGAAGATGAGATGATGATCCACCGTTCATTGAATTCATTTGTGAAAACGTGATAAATGAAGAACCGCTCGGCGGATTTTATTCAAACTTCACACAAATCATCTACTAATTAGTCACAACAAAGCCTAAAAATTTGGTTTGGATAGGTGAGTCCGTTCCTGAGTTATAAAATTACAAAGAAAGTGGCAGCTGACCCGGCGAACTTTGTTCCACCTTGAAGGCAATAAATATCACATGATCCAAATTTTTACTTTTTAAATTAGGGTAACACAAAAGTGTAGGAGAAGTCGAAACAATGAAGCTCATCATTTCGGTTGAGCGTAATCACCACGCTTGCTCAATGCGGGTTGGCGATTTCAGACGTAAATTCCATGTTTCCTGATGTTTTCCTTCACCTTGCATAAATGCATCTAGCTCTGAGAAGAAACGCCGAAACAAACTCAGAGGTCATTGATGGGACATTATGATATTACTGGCCAAAAGGAAAATAAAATAAAAGTTTTATCAATAAAGTTCCGCCTTATAGGCAATATGGCATGGTCTTATTTACTACTTTTTAAATTAGGATAATCTATATATATTATAGAAAGTCGAGTTAATTACACTATTTATAAGTCAAGAACGCCTGAACCCATTTGGCTGAAAATTGGTAGGGAGGTAGCTAAGAACTGGGAAAAGGACATAGGATATCCTTTTTACCCCGTTCCCGTCGTTCCTGTGTGAATGAAAGAACTTCATTGTTTCGACTTCTCCTACACTTTTGTGCGACCCTGGTACCTTGCAACTCCTCAAAGTAGGCAAAATAAAACTTTATCCATGTAATATTAGATAGATAGATAATAATGATGAATGAGCTTCATTGTTTCGACTTCTACACTTTTATGCGACCCTGGTACCTTGCAACTCCGAGCTTCATTGTTTCGACTTCTCCTACACTTTTGTGCTACCCTGGTTAACAGATTAATTAACAACTGAAGTTAGCTAAAATTGAGTTTCTCGAAGCCGACCACTATTTTTATTTAATATGTATTTTGAGACTATGCAATTTTGTCGCGTTCGCGATTCACTTTCACTTTTGTTGAGTTTCAGAACGCGATATTAGAACCTCTAACGCGCACGCGAATTTGAACTTTATGGAGCGGTAATAAATTACAAATTGACTCTCCATTTTATTTAGAAAACGTTTGTATGGGAAATAGAAAAATGCTGTTTTGAGGATTTACCCGGCAGTTGTTCGAATTTTTCTCACCTTTTAAACCTTCCCTAGACCTCCACGAGTAATTCAAAACCAAGATAAGATAAATCCGTTCAGCCGTTCTCGAGTTTTAGCGAGACTAACGAACAGCAATTCATTTTTATATATATAGATTTACCGAACCTAAAGCTTTTTATCGATAAATCATTATCATTACAAAGGCCTTATTCTCTAAGTCCTAAAGACCCAATATCATAATAGCGTAATGTTATAGCCGGCTGGAACCATGTTTAATATAATATGGTGTACTGATTTAGCTAGTAGTAATTTACGTTGCGTTCAGACTAAACAATGGCAGGTAAAATATAAACCCCAGTAATACGCGCCATTCATTCATAAGCTACCTACTAACAATACTTACAAAAACAACCTGTGGTTGGAACACAAAACCTTTTGAATTTTAAAAGAAGCTTATTACACGTCGGATAAGAATTATGGCGAATATTCATAATCGCGATGAAACTGCTCCTGGGCTTCATCCATAATTTACAGTCGCATGCCGCTTTTGCATGAGCTAATCGAGTCGGCTGACAAGATTTATTGATAAAACACCGCCATTAACTTTGAGTAGCCGTTAATCTTATCAGCAGATGCTAAATTTGACCGGCCATAACATTGTATGTTAGCTGATTGTAAAACATCCCACGTCTCCCGGATCATTTGCTATCAATGGAAACATGCAAAATGTTGATCGTAAATTATATCAGACGGGCCATATGGGGCTGGCTGCGTCACCTCTATTTTGTCAAAACTTAAGTTCAAAATCCTTTGTGGTGGAACTTTTTCAAGCGCAAAACAAAGCTGTGTATTCAGTAAGGAGCCAAGAGCCAATATGTAGGCAGTCTGTGTCGGACCGTCGACAGGTCGACAGCGCGGGACATCATCGAACGATTCGAGTTTGTTGTCAAACGATACGACCAAGTTCGCGAGTAGTGAAGTGACTTTTGAAATAATGAACGTGTGGGCTGCAGTTTAATTTTAATAGGAACACGCCGTTAATTACAGGTAAGATAAGACCGTTTTTATAATCTGTATCTTTTGTCGCGAAATCCTCCCAGGAGGACAGAGGTCGGTAAATAAAAGATCGTTGATCCCACTTAAAACTTAATTGTTTAATTGATTCGGAATTCGAGTGGCGATCGTCTTTATTAATTACCCACATATGTTCTAATATTGACGGATTACTGTATACAGTATACCTAATTATTCAGTTATATGAATTTGAAATGAAATTAGGAATTGAATAACTACAGATTAAAACTACCGAACTTTAAAAAGGTGTGTTGAAAAAACAGGAGATTGAAGAAAGCATAAAAAAGTAAACATTGCTATCTGGCAAATGTAAACATTACGGGGTGTTATTAATAGAGGCCTAACTATGGGATCATATGTTAGAAGGGGTGTTATTAATAGAGGCCTAACTATGGGATCATATGTTAGAAGTACACTGCACATGCCCGGTGCACCACGATCCGAGCTAAGGCTGGCTGTAGACTTGCTACTTGTCAAGCGTGATTTCTGAGGATAAAATTATAAAACCGGCTTTATGATCTATCTGACAACGTTGTACCTACCTAATCGTTAAATGAAATGGATACACGTTTTTAATAGCCCTGCCATTTATTCGACAAATGTATGCTATTTTATTCCTTCGTCTTTTTGCATCAGGTTCGGACTTAACGATGTTTTAAACGTTTTGTACTTTATACGATTAATTGCTCGCAGATGGTGGAGCATTTACTGTTGATCTTAATTGCAAGATCTAGATCTAAAAGGGAACGTCAAGTTTGGAATTTGCGTTCGTAGACTGTGTGCTTATGCTATGCGAGGTGCGTATACTAATGTCCAACATTAATTTGGATAGGTACCTAACTTTGTGATTATAACGATTCAACTAATTTGTATACGGTAGTAATACATGTCCACTTCGACCAGTTCCGTGCTTCTCGCATCCAAAGAATGTAGAATATAAAAAAAGGTGTCAAAGCACAAAAAATCTACGTGAAAGTCATACGGAGTGAATTTTGCACAAATAACATCATAACATAAGGTAACCCTTTGCGTTTTAATCTTTTCGACAATAGTTCTCAGTCGCATCATGAACAGCCTGCCTTATTCTGCGGCCGGACGGGGGCGGCCGCGGACCGACAGCCGGACTTTATTTTTTTACTTTTTACGCTGTTACCTGTTCCCTGAACGGGTATCGTATCAACTGGCCCGCTGCCCGCTGGTTAGCTTAACAAGTGCACCCGCCAGAGGTGCCCTAACTTTGGACAGCACTCTTTTACACAGCACTTTCATATTATTAATATAACCGAGTACTTGTTTTTTTTTTCGCACAAAAAGAAAATGAGTTACGGATTTGGGCTAGAAATATAGAAGACATTAATTTGCAATTAATTCGGTTTTTTTTTAATTTTGTGGAAGGTACCGGTAGCTAAAAATAACTAACAGCTGCACAGTTCGATCGATCGGCACCCTAATTGCGTAACACACTATTACTGTCAGTTGGAATCATTTTGAAGCTTATTGCTGTTCTATTACTCACTATGTTCGAAAAAGTGTCTACTCAACAAAGTAAATAACGCAATGGATGTTGTTGAAGTGTCAAAATGAAACCCATTGCAACTGTACCCTGCAGGTCAAGCTACTCTTGGCGCAGTTTGGTCTGTGGATGATTGACCATCATTACATACTGAAACCCCTTCGTGCCTAGGAAAGCACGTTAAGCTGTTGGTTGCAGCTGTCTTTCGTAGATGTTTGACAGTCGTTATGGGTAGTTTGAAGCCCAAAAGCCTGACAACCAGGGGCTCTACTCTGCTATTTTTATAAATTTTTTATTCAATCATTGACATTGTCATTGTGCTAAAAATTCGTAACCTGATAAATTCATAATTATCGATCAATCCTATCGACATTGCTGTACCTAATGGAATTATTATAAAATCAGTTAGTAGAAATTATTTTCTAATGAAATGGTGATAGAATGACAATGAAACCCGTTTATAACCCGAAATTATTTTCTCAAAACTACTACTCAATTCGGACATTTATTAATATGGAGTGGAACGTCAGTGATTGACCATCGAAAAGTCATAAAGACGCCATTTTGTCAGGAGAATGGAGGAAAGGATTATGAGATCACTGATCGACCATTCTGACCCTATTGTAATAGCAGACTAGGGACCCAGTTTTACTAAAGGGCATTGTCTTAAGTACACAGTTTCTGGGTTGTGGAGCTCAGATAGGAAGTCGTTCCATGTAAAATATTTTTTTTCAGCTAGGTTAGGCTTGCAGCTGAAAAACAGTATTTGGCTACTACCAATCCTAACGTAGACCTGGTAAAAGGCAGTCTATATATATTTTTTTAATTTCTTTTATAGCCACAACGACATGCACGCATTCTACCGAATAGGTCGCAGCTATACGTCCATTTTCAAAAATAAGTGTTCTTTTTATGATTCAGTAGATAATAAGTCGAATTTTTATTCATGATTATGCTAGGTACTTCTGAATACAGACTTTTTCGTTTTTGTTGGCTTTTAGGTACCTAACAGTACAAAAATAAACACTTTTCTTAGGTGTTGAAATGCTAGTTTTTCCTCGCTTTGGTACGCCACAATGATAGGTCCTTTTGGGTAAGAGTAAAAATATGTAAAATCAATGACATTAATAGACACAAGAAGTATATTTAGACATACATGACACGTTTGTTGATAAACTATAACTACTTAATATGTAATGCAGTCAAATGTTTAGAAGTTACATTCAATTCTGCGAAAAAAAATCACAATGAAAACACTACATTCGGGTGTTTCGCGAACATCCACGGTCATTCGCACGTCTTATCACAGGATGCACCCGTCTCATTCACTGAAACTGTCCGTCGGAACTAAAATATTACCCTTTTAGCTTTATTTTTATACCAGATCAAAAGCCCACTGCGAATTCAATTTGCTTCGAATTAAAATCGACCAATAAAAACATGAAGCTATTTATTTTTTCTTTTTATTTAAATTTGGTGACAAGTCTTCAATCAATCTGCTTAGTTTTTTCTCATTTATCGGTCAGCCTCCAGTCTAACTGGTGGCAGCTGAATACCAGTATTCAGCCAGTAGTCTGCCTATTTGACCATCACCACGCAATTACTGGGTAATAAGGCTGGTAACACTGGTTTTCAGGCTTTCGGGCTTCTCACTACCCATAACGAATGTTAATGATCTACGAAAGACAACTGGGACTAACGGGTTAACGTGCTTTGATCACCCATCCATAAACTGACCGCAACAATCGTTACTGAACCTTCTATCGACCTGTTGTTATCACTTAGACTTAGCCACGGGCTCCACAACACAACAATTAGTCGGTGATAAATCGGTGTAAAATTTAGTCGGTGGTAGGCCATAACATCGGCTGCCGGCAGAAATTACCACCCACCAGACAAAGTCTTGCCGCCAAGCGATTCGTCGTGTTCCGGCATGATGTCTGGTGAAGCCGTACGGAGGACGGGTCTGAGCAGTTGTGTTGGGATGTGTTGCGGGTACGATGCGCCAAATGTTGTTGTGTCGGGAGTTTGGTCGTGGAGAGTCTCCAGATCAATCTCCCTCTGGCGCAGCATCGTTGGTCGTGTTGGTCTTGGGTTTATCATTGCATCACCTCGCTCAACTGCCGTCATCCTTCCTATTCCTAAGTTTTTTAAGTGAATAGGCTTAATAAACTAGTGCGCTTTACTATCAACGACTGCTTACCATCAGGCGGGATTGCAGTTAAGCACTAGTTTATAATTATTTTTAAAAAAGAACTACACAACAATTTTTAAATTACTATAAACAATAAAAATTGTAGCATTCTAGATTGTTCAGTAAATTAGAGCGTTCTATATTCATTCCACTCTATGAAATACTCGTCGCAGAGTTGAGATGTTGAAGAACAATAACAGTAACTTGTAGTTACGTTAATCGATAAATTAAAATTCTGACAATAACGATCATTTTACAAGCGTACATATACACACTCTTGGTTATGATGATAGTCTAAAATGACCTAAATGGTTGACAATTTGTTAGTCACTCTCTTGCCCCTTATTACAAAACATGGATTTTATTTAGATCAGCCCCCTAATCGGCGAACACATTTTTTCAAATGATTGCAACTAGTTGGCATCAGTTGGGATCCCAACTAGTGGCAATCATTTGATAAAAATGTGTTCGCCGATTAGGGGGCAGGTTTAAACCACAACTAAATGTTTATTGAATTGTGCACCTGACCATTATAGATATGCAGTTCTCTATCTAAAAATCACAGTTTAATTCGTCTAAGTTGTCACTTTTGTATTAAGAACTTTTTTGCAAAAAGGTTACTTATTATAAAATCACAGATTATTTAGAAGACAAAAAAGCTTGGAATTGAGCTGCTGGCTCTGCTAAACATTGTTATTAAGCAATATGCGTAATTATAACGTAAATTATTGTAAACATTTTCATTTTTAATGTCTGGACGTGAAAAAAAAACTATGATCCCTAAGTTTGATTCCGCTATTTCTTCTCAGAAATGTAGTCAGTTATGAAATGCCGGCTTCATCTAGTTTAAAAAAAAAACATATGACATGTAAAAGTGATCAGTGATCCTACTTGCTTAATAAACGATTTCATTTCACTTTCATTTGACTTAACCTCTATAAAGTTCGAAATACAAATACTGATTCAAAGGTTAGGTGTGGAACTAAAGTTAGATCTGGTTTTGTAATACGTGGGTTGAGGTTAACTATATCTGCAGGCTACACCGCAAAAAGGTAGGTATTACTATTCTGCTTGCGGTAACGTAAATATTACCCAGAATATGTTTTATTGTTTAAGCATTTTATGTTACCACAGATACAGAGTAGGTACCAGTCGTAGGTATTCAGCGCTCCACGTTTCTTATACGCACAGCTAAAGTGTGGGATGCTGTAGCCAAAGTGGCAGAGTGTGAAGCGTCTTCGGAGCACGCTCGTTTGATCATAGATCGCACCCGTTGGTTTCCACCAAGCGAGATCGTGGTCAGAACAGGCCCAGATCATGACAGTGTTTCTCCCAATGTGTCTTTTCAGAAAGTTTTAATGTCGATGGCTATAAAAATAAAGGAAGCCTAGAAAGAAAGAATGGACACACTGTGTGAAAGCTTGGATGATTTGGTTAGAAATGGGTTGTCTACCGCCAGGAATAGAATACCTACCTTATTATGTACACCATCTATATAACAGAACATAAATAAAAGATTTTACAAAGGGTCACACAATGGGCAGTCTTATCGCTAAGGTCTTATCGCGTTTTATTTAGCTCCAGCCCCCTAATCGGCGAACACACTTTTGTCAAATGATTGCGACTAGTTGGGATCGTTTGGACCGAACGGACCAATGGGCGGCCCGTATGATACCAACTGATCCCAACTAGTCGCAATCATTTGACAAAAAGATGTTCGCCGATTGGGGGACAGGTCTTCCCTATATTCTTCGCTTCTGCGATGACGTTCGCTGCCAGGTCTGCTTAGGGCGGCCACATTTACCCTTTCTTGGGGATTCCTGTCTAGGACTTACCTTGGTACCTATTTGTGAAGGATCCCTTCGGAGCGTCTGGCCAATCCATTTCAATTTGTAGTATTTGATCTGGTGGTTGATCAAAGTTTCACCGTAGTAGGTACTCCCACAGATCTGACATTTGAGATTTTTTCGGGGCAGTAGATAACCAGAAATGAAATGAAATGAAATCGTTTATTAAGCAAGTAGGATCACTGATCACTTTTACACGTCATGTTTATTTTTTATTTTATTTTTTAACTAGATGAAGCCGGCATTTCCTAACTGACTACCTCTGAGAAGAAATAGCCGAAACAAACTCAGGGATCATCGTCTTTTTTCAAGTCCAGACATTAAAAATGAAAATGTTTACAATAATTTACCTTATAATTACGCATATTGCTTAATAAAAATTAACAATGCTTAACAGAGCGAGCAGCTCAATCCCAAGCTTTTTTGTCTTCTAAATAATCTGTGATTTTATAATACCCCTTTTTGCAAAGTTTGGCCTTTATATGGTTCTTAAATCGTTTAATGGGTAAGTTTCGAACGTCCATGGGAAGCTTGTTGTAAAAGTGTATACATTGACCCATGAACGAGTTGCCTACTCTGTGGAGACGAGTGTGATGTAAAGCAAGATTGTGTTTGTTCCTGGTATTTATATTATGAATATCGCTTATCTTCTTAAAATTCGAGATATTTTTATGAACATACATAAGATTTTCAAATATATATTGTGAAGCTACAGTCAGAATGTTCACCTCTTTGAACTTTTCTCTAAGAGATTCTCTAGGACCAAGGTTATAAATGGCTCGAACAGCCCTCTTCTGTAAAACAAAGATGGTATTGATGTCCGCACAAGTTCCCCAGAGAAGAATCCCATAAGTCATAAGACTATGAAAATAACTAAAATAAACAATTCTGGCTGTATCCACATCAGTTATCTGTCTAATTTTCTTAACAGCAAAGGCGGCAGAACTGAGTCTACCCGACAGCTTCTCAATGTGAGGACCCCATTGTAACTTGGCGTCAATAGTTAATCCAAGAAAAACTGTCGACTCGACAGGGATCAACTCTACTCCATTCAGTTGAACATTGGTACTTAGCTGCCTGACATTTGGCGTAGAAAATTTAATGACTTTAGTTTTTTTTTCATTTAAAAGGAGGTTATTTACATTAAACCAATGGACAACTTTAGAGAGTGCATTGTTAACTTCGTCAAAGTTTGTTAGCTGACGCTTGACTTTAAAAATAAGAGAAGTGTCATCCGCGAACAATACTATGTTGTGATTATCCCTCACGTGATGAGGTAAGTCATTAATATAAATTAAAAACAAGAATGTACCTAGAATTGAGCCCTGCGGAACGCCCATAGTGACCACAGATCCTGCAGATCTCTTGCCATTAACATCAACCCTCTGAATTCGATTATTCAGATAAGAAGTCAGAAGGTCGAGAGCTCTGTCCCTCAAACCATAATGGTACAATTTCCTGATAAGAGTATCATGATGTACGCAATCAAAGGCCTTGGACAAATCACAAAAAATACCAAGAGCATCTTGCGATTCCTCCCAGGCCCCAAATATGTTCTTTAGCAACGCCACGCCCGCATCCGTAGTTGAACGACCCTTTGTAAAACCAAATTGTTTCACGTGCAATAAATTGTATAAGTTAAAGTGCCTCAACAATTGTTTCAAAATTAATTTTTCAAAAATTTTGCTCAAAGTTGGTAATATCGATATTGGCCGAAAATTCGTGGGATCAGTTGTACTACCAGATTTGAACAGTGGAATTACTTTGCTTAGTTTCATCAAATCAGGAAATACACCAGATGTGACACAAGAATTAAAAACAATTGCTAAGAAAGGTGCGATAACATCTATTATTGAAGCTACAGTGTATACTGACAAACCCCAATGATCGGCGGTTTTTTTTACATCAAGAACACGGCGAAGACAGCGGTTGACAACAGCCTGGAGTTTATGCGGGACTTTATTGCCACACGGGACAGAGCTGTGCGAAGGTTGTTCTTACCTTAGTGATCCTCAGCACGATATCCTCTTCGATCCCTTCAATTTAGGATAGAATCTACCGAAATACGCGAATTTATGGACTCTTTACAGAGCCTCTGTGCCGATGAGCAACGGCGAAGAGCTCGTCGCCCCGCATTTCATTTCCAGCCCCCTAATCGGCGAATACATTTTCGTCAAATGATTGCGACTAGTTGGCATCAGTTGGGATCGTTCAGACCGCCCATTGGTCAGTTCGGCCCAAACGATCCCAACTAGTCGCAATCATTTGACAAAAATATGTTCGCCGATTAGGGGGCTGGTCTAATTTTTAGTCCCGTCTTCGTAAGACTCATAATAAAGAGGTATGAAAGAACGCATGCAGTCCATAATAATATTTGCTTACGAAATAAGCTAAATACACTTGACTACGACCATGTTCAAATAAAGTTTTGGCGCTATACCTGTTATGTTCTGTCATAGATAAACTGTGCTCTTTATGCGCAAACATGCACTCAGTCTAAAACAAGACAAATATTTGAAATGCTTTACGTTTGCGAAAGATAACTACGTCGTTAAATTTACGGTTATTTGTATTAGCCACAGAACAGAAGGTATTAGCCGTGGAAAAGAGCAATAATCACCATTAAATTATCATCATCAACCTTTTATCGTCCCACTGCTGGGTACAGGTCTCCTCTCATACAGAGAAGGATTGAGCGTAATCACCACGCTTGTTCAATGCGGGTAGGCGACTTCAGACTTATAAAGTCCAGGTTTCCTCAAGATGTTTTTACTTCACCTTCAGTTATTGGTGTCCAAGATATTGTTACGGGCTAGGGGTACTTAAACGCCGGTTAAGGGTTACGAAGTTTATTGGCAACGAAGGTACAGTAGATTGAAGGCAATGACAAGTAGAGTGTGACGTTGCACCGAAGTCTTCTCTTACGTCCACGAAGTCCGTGTTGTAAACACACAATAACGCTACAGATGTTTCTTCACGTAGTACTTACAGTTCTCGTTATAATTGTCGCAGTAGGTCTTCTTTAAGATCGCTTCTTAACTGTCGCTGTTTTCGTATCGCTAGTCGAGTGTAGACTGACCCTGAGCCGGCGTCACGGCGCTTTATATAGTCCAGCTGATCGAACATTCCAGATTCCTCTAGACGTAATAATAATAGCACATAACTTCGAGGTCACTCGGAAGTACCTACGGTAATTCCCAGAAACGGATTTCTAGAAATTTCGATGTCGACACTTTGTTGACAAAACTGTTGAGGCCTGTACCATTCGATAGGCCGTCCTAAGTCTAGTAATGCGTTTTATTATTGTACCTAGAAAATGTCTAGATCTGGAGGAATAGGACTTAAAAGTGACACACTGCATGTCACGCGATATTGAACCTTATGCCATCGACATAAGGTCCATTCGTAACATTGCTCCCTTCTTAGTCATGCTCGTCCCGAGCATGATTTGATCCATAATAGCGAGCTAGGCGGTCTACGTGTACGATCTTCAGCTTCCCTCTAGGCCCTTTCTTAATCCTGTAGGTGACATCGTTTATTCTGGTTACTATCGTGTACGGACCCTCCCATTTGGCTTGAAATTTCGGACTCTTTCCTTTTCTCCTTATGGGATTATGTAACCATACTAAAGTTCCCTCTTCAAATCCGGGCACGTTAGCTTTGCGGTCGTATCGGATCTTCATCTTCTCACTGGTTTTCAGACCATTCTCTCTCACTAGCTCATGTATTCCATCTAATTTACGCCGCAGGTCGGCCACATAGTCGACGGCCAGGATAGGAGTATCGGGAGGTGTTCCGGTTAGTGCATCTATGGGTAGTCTAATTTCTCGGCCGAAGTTGACTTTCGCCGGTGTGCAGTTTGTGCTATCATGTGTTGCAGAGCGGTATGACATTAAAAAGAGTGGAATGTATTGGTCCCAATCCCTTTGATGTTCTTCCACTACTTTGGCCAAATGATTCTCCAACGTCTGATTGAATCTTTCGACCATTCCATCTGACTGTGGGTGATACGGTGTTGTACGAGTCTTATGTATCCTGAGTAGTTGGCAAACCTCTTGAAATAGTGAAGACTCGAAGTTTCTACCCTGGTCAGAGTGTAACTCCAAGGGAACGCCAAATCGACAGAACACCTCATGAACTAGCTTTTTGGCGACTGTATGAGCTTCCTGGTTAGGTACTGCAAAAGCTTCTGGCCATTTGCTGAAATAGTCTTGCATGACGATGATATACCTATTCCCCTCTTCAGTAACAGGGAATGGCCCAGCTATATCGACAGCAACTCTTTCCCATGGTGCACCAACATTGTACACTTTCAGCCGACCTCTGGCTCTCGTTTGCGGTCCCTTTACTGAGGAGCAAGCTACGCATTTTCTACATCAGTCCTCTACGTCTTCGCGGCAATGCACCCAGTAGAATCTTTTCCTCACCTTCTCCAGGGTTTTCTTTACTTCTAGATGTCCTCCGGATACTCCGTCGTGCACCTGTCTTAGCACTGACGCGACTTTATCGCAGGGGACAACTATCTGTAAGGTGACCTCCTGTCCACTGGGTGATTCCCATTTCCTCTTGAGAACTCCATTATCAATTATCAGGCTGTCCCACTGAGCCCAGTAACTTTTTACTGTTGGGCTAAGCGCTGATATTTCACTCCAAGCGGGCCTCTGGCCACGTTGTTTCCATTCGATTACTGACTTCAGGTCACTGTCGTCCTTCTGTGCGTCTTTCAATGATCGATTATCCCAGTCTTCATCCAAATCATTCACCTGGACAATACGCACGTTCTCTGTATTTTCCTGTTTGTCACAATGTCGGCCCTTACTTCCTGAAGTAACCTGGCGACGGCGATCCTTTTGTCTTGCCTTTTTCTCGAGGCGCTTCTTCTTACGTGCCTCGTCCTCGACTTCCTTGTCCCGCCGTGCGTCTGCGTCACTCCACGACCTTCCGCGCGACCGCTCGCGCTCGTGTTCTCGGTTGCCGGGACGTTCGCGTTCCCGGTCTCGGTCTCGCTCCAGGTCCTTGACGCGTTCCCGCCCTCGTTCAGCGGGTCGCTCGCGGTGCCCGCTCCGGTCGCTCCGCTCACGCCACTCGAATCGCTCGCACGGGCGCTCGGGCTGGACCTTCGCATCGCGCTTGCGCCACGCCATCACCGGGACCTCCTCACGTGACCAAGAAGTTCTTCTTCCCTTGGCCTTCCTGGGACAATCAATTCGAATGTGCCCCTTTTTGCCACACTCATAGCAAGTTGGTCCTCGTCGGGCTTTTATTTGTGCGGTCACTTCTCGAATATGGTCGTGTTGTGGGCCATCTTGACGTACTGCTTCCACCTCCAGAGCATGCGTCAAAGCTGCCTTCAGGGTCTGATGGTGACCCAGACGTACAGCAGCCCTGACTTCTGCATCTCGAATCCCATCAGTAAAGAATCGCAGAGTAGTAGCGCCAATCAATCCCGGTGTTGATGCATACGCCTTCCGAACCATACGTTCTATTTCCGTGGCCCATTGTTGCAAACCCTCGCTGCTCTTCTGTGTGCGTTCGTGGAGTTGAGCCCTGTAGACATGTTCCAGGTGTTTCTCTCCATATCTAATCTCCAACGCTTCTAACAGACAGGCTAGGGTATTGCAATCACCGGAAATATTCTCGAGGATTCGTACGGCATCACCACGCAACGCAAGCATAAGGGCTGTTAGAGCTTGATCGTCGTCCCAATTGTTGCCTTTTGCGACCTTTTCAAACTGTAGACGGAAGGCCACCCATGACGTTGTCCCATCAAAATGAGGCACCTTGAAAGTCGGTAAAGCACTGGGTACCGGTACCACACCTTTAATAACTCCTTTTTGTACCTTCTCATGCAAAAATTCTACTTCCTTCCCAAACTCCATGATGGTATTGTCTAATTTATCGAAACGCGCATCATATTTGTCTATGCGCGTATTCAGTTGGTCCATACGCGCATCTTGTTTGTCTATGCGCGTATTCGCTGGTCCCAGACGGGCATCTTGTTGAGCTGTTTTTATTCTAAGTTCGTTGTGTTAGAATATCAGCAGGTGCTTTATTAAAGAAACCAACCGAGAGGTAGATGTTACAATATTCGTGTATTATCCATTTAAGTTACAACCAGAATTTATTAATTTAGATAGGAACAGAGTAACAATCACTGAGTACAATAAAATATCAAACTATAGCCATCAGCTATTAATTAATATGGAAAATATAGGTCTCACAGGTTCGTAATGACGTTACCGCTCCGAGTGATGCTTGTCGAACAACTGCCAGAGTGCGGGTATACCGCGCCTTTTATAGTAAACTTGAGGTGGGGTACCGGTCTTCGCTAACAGGCGGCCATTCTGCCCTGGGGATGTCCTCATCCCCAACACCGATCGGCCATTCGTTCTTGCTGTATGTCCTCATACAGGTGGCACTATGACAGCAAATATACCTATTAACATAAAAAAATATTACACACACAATATTATACAATAGATAATTCAAGAACTAAATAATGAACTTTTCACTACAAAAAAAAATACTAGCAATCAAAGTTAATCGATATCAATCACACTTTAACTTAAAGCAAAGTACATTTGGTTCTGTAACCTCTCTTACTGAATTAAAAAATACGGCTAAACATTGCTAAAATTGAATTGAAATTGTTTATTAGTTTAATTACTTGAATATATATATATATATATATATATATATATATATATATTTCTTTAATTCAGGTAAATGTTTCAATACTGATAGAATAATTGCTTGTGAATAGAATACATTACCACACAAGGGGCAAATACTTATCTTTCTTCTTTAGCCACACTAGGGGCTTATTATGTTCAAACCACACTTGGGGCTTATTATGTTTAAACCACACTTGGGGCTTATTATGTTCAAACCACACTTGGGGCTTATTATGTTTAAACCACACTTGGGGCTTATTATATTCGAACCACACTTGGGGCTCATTATGTTCAAACCACACTAGGGGCTTATTATATTCGAACCACACTTGGGGCTCATTATGTTCAAACCACACTTGGGGCTTATTATGTTCAAACCACACTAGGGGCTTATTATGTTTAAACCACACTTGGGGCTAAATGTTGGAACCACACTTGGGGCTCATTACGTTGGAACCACACTTGGGGCTCATTACGTTGGAACCACACTTGGGGCTCATTACGTTGGAACCACACTTGGGGCTCATTACGTTGGAACCATACTTGGGGCTCATTACGTTGGAACCACACTTGGGGCTCATTACGTTGGAACCACACTTGGGGCTCATTACGTTGGAACCACACTTGGGGCTCATTACGTTGGAGCCACACTTGGGGCTCATTACGTTGGAACCACACTTGGGGCTCATTACGTTGGAACCACACTTGGGGCTCATTACGTTGGAACCACACTTGGGGCTCATTACGTAGGAACCACACTTGGGGCTCATTATGTTGGAACCACACTTGGGGCTCATTATATTCAAACCACACTTGGGGTTGAATAAATATTACCTATAATGTTTTTCATAAATTAGCACACGACCACACCATTAGGGAGTTATTATGCATATCCACACTAGGGGATAATTATTATATTTGTATGCATATCCACACTAGGGGATAATTATTTTAGGGAGTTATTATGCATATCCACACTAGGGGATAATTATTATATTTGTATATTTATGCATATCCACACTAGGGGATAATTATTTTAGGGAGTTATTATGCATATCCACACTAGGGGATAATAATTATATTTGTATATTTATGCATATCCACACTAGGGGATAATTATTTTAGGGAGTTATTATGCATATCCACACTAGGGGATAATTATTATATTTGTATATTTATGCATATCCACACTAGGGATAATTATTATATTTGTATATTTATGTATATCCACACTGGGGGATAATTATTTTAGGGAGTTATTATGCATATCCACACTAGGGGATAATTATTATATTTGTATATTTATGCATATCCACACTAGGGGATAATTATTTTATGGTGTTATTATGCATATCCACGCTAGGGGATAATTATTTTAGGGAGTTATTATGCATATCCACACTAGGGGATATTTGTATATTACAATAATATAAAATCCTAAGTTGAGTGCAGACTTAATTATAGGTTGCCACAGCATGCATCATTTTGTGGTCGGATTTTTATTTATATAGACGATATTAAAAGAAAAACAAGAATGTAGATTATAAACAGAATTAAACAATAGGGCTCAATCATTGTTAGGGTTGAGCATAATGATTAACTGTCTACTCTAGGAGACTCGATTTTATTTCACCACACTTGGGGTTGATGTCATAATACTATTACTCTATTTTAATATTATTATCTTTTTATAGTTTATTTCCACTCAATATTAGTACTAGCATTTATTTAGTTTAACTTACCACTTATGTTCGTGAATGTTGGTTCACCCGGTATTGGCAACTGTATAAGCCTTTTACTCATAACAACTGTATTTGTTAATTTATATACAGAAGCAGTTGGTGTACTTTTGTTAATAAATAAATAAAATTACTCACTGCGCGCCGAAGCTGAAGTTATTACTCTTATAAAATTGTTGCATACCGTCCTCGCTAGGGGAATATCCGCAATAGTTTTCAATGAGTATCTCTTCAACCTAAACTGGCGGCGTCTAAGCTGTAAGTTGACATGTAGGTTAATGTATGTGATTATTGATAATTATAATTAAGTAGGTACCATGTAATTGTTTTAGTCA
>JADWQK010000833.1:0-38972 GCA_017933935.1 Sesamia nonagrioides
TGATTAAAGTCAACTGCTTCACCATTGTTGCTTCGTTACGCTGTACAATGTTGTTCTCGGTTTCCAGAACACTAGTCTGGTTTTTAAGCAGTTGGAGCAGGTGATTTTCATTATGTTGGATTGTGTCGATATCCTGTTCATATTGTTCGGCAAAATGTTGATCTAACACTCCAAATAAAGAATTTGCAACATATCCTACTCCGTCGATCAATCCTCTTTTGAATCTGTGTTGAATTATTCGCTGGGACCTCAGTAATTCGTTGTAATAATTTAGTTCACTCGTGCTTTGTTCAAGTTGGTTAATCAGAACATGGAATTGCATCATCCAGTCTTCGCAGCGAGCTTGCTTTATATGAGATACGAATGCTTGTAAACTGTCCACATTGCGCCAATAATTTGTCATATTGTAATAGAATACTAGTTTCCATTCATTCCTTATTTCTTGTAGATCTGCAATCTTGTCAAAGTAAAGAGTTTGATTTTTTGTCAGTTGAGTAATTTTCATATTTTGTTGGATCGTAGGTGTTATCAATGTCATAACTAGCATCAGCATATAACATACTAAGCTGTTCCAGGTAAGCTTTTTAGCTCGGCTTCGTCTGTTTTTGGGTAGTTTGTCACTTTCAGGCTTAATTTGTTCCTCAACATTCACTAGTGGTACCAGTTTTGTAATAGGTCGTTTAGTTTCGCCTTTTGCAGTTTGTAATGTCACAACTCTAGTGTGGCCGTCCTTTCCAGGGTGTAACTCCGCTACACGACCCAATGCCCATTTTCCTGCAGGTAGCCTTTCATCTTTAATGCATACAATGTCATTTTTCTTTATGTCAGTATTGTGTCGTTTCCACTTTAGTCTTGCTTGTAGTTGTTGGAGGTATTCTTGCGACCACTTCTTCCAGAAATCCTTGCTAAGTTGTTGTACAATTTGCCATCTCGTTTTTAAACGATAAGTATTGTCTGTGTCGGGTTCTGGAATTGTCATGAGTGATGTGCCGGTTAAGAAATGCCCTGGCGTTAAACAGTTTATCTCTTCAACATTCTCTGAAACGGTGCATAGCGGTCGCGAGTTCAAGCAAGCTTCTATCTGACACAGCAGAGTGGTAAATTCTTCGTATGTCAGCCGTTGGTCTCCAATGACCCGTTTGAGATGATATTTCATGCTCTTCACAGCAGCTTCCCATAGTCCGCCAGCGCTTGGCCAGACCGGGGCATTGAAGTGCCATTGAACTCCCATTTCTGATATTTTGCCCAAGAAGAAATTGTCAATGTTTTCTACAATGCATTTGTATTGCTGCAGTAGGATCCGGTTTGCACCCACAAAATTCGTGCCGTTGTCATTGTACATGTCCCGTGGCGTACCTCGACGTGCACAGAAGCGCTTGAAAGCCGATAGGAATGCTGTACTGGATAGTTCTGATACCAGTTCTAGATGAATGGCTTTTGTTGCTAGACAAACAAATACTGCAACGTACGCCAGCAATGTTCTGACACCTCGGCCTTTACTTGCCTTGATCTCAATGTGTCCAGTAAAATCGACACCTGTATGTGTAAACGGGCGAGATACTGTCACTCTCGGCTCTGGTAGATCAGCCATAATCTGGTTTGTATGTTTAGCATTAAATCGGCGACATGTTATGCATTTGTGTAAGACCTTTTTGACGGCGCGATGTCCTCCTACGATCCAAACTCTTTGCCGTAGATGTGTCAGGGTTAACTTAGGACCCCCGTGTAATGTTCTTCTGTGAGCTTGCCAAATTAATAACTCTGTCAGTTTATTGTCATGTGGTAGTAGGATTGGGTGTTTAGTGTCTTCGGGTAAATTTGAGTTACGTAACCTTCCACCTACTCGCAGAATGTCATGCTTGTCAAGAAATGGATCTAAACTCAAAAGGTTACTTATTGTGCTCAAACCTTTGTTTTCCTTCAATCTCATAATCTCGTCATTGAAGGCATGCAATTGAATGTGTTTCATTAATAGGTTTTCGGCGCTTTGTATTTCTGTGGATGTCAAGTAGGTAGTAGTACGGTGAGTGTCGGTTTTCGAATAGCTGTTTATAAAACGTTTCATCCAGGCAATGACCCTTGTAATACGAGTCACATCGCTGTGTCTGTCTAATAACTCAATTACTATTGAAGACGGTTCACATTTCACAACATACGTTTGCATTTGTTTTTGTTTTGATTCGCATGTTGTCGGTGTAATTGCAATTTTGTCAAAAGTATCTTCATTGTAATTATCCATCCAGTAGGGACCTTGCCACCACAAAGAATGTTGCAATAGTTGCGAACAACTGACTCCGCGTGATGCACAATCTGCAGCATTTTCCTCGGACTTGACATAACTCCAGTGTTGTTTAGGAATCACGTTATGTACTTGCTGTACCCTATTGCTGACGAACGACTTCCATTTTGTGACGTCCCCATGCAACCAGCCTAATACAATCATGGAGTCTGTCCAGGCGTATGTGTTTTTGTGCACATTGTCCCATTTAAAGGCTGTCAGGACCTTTTTCATGAGCCGTGAAAGTAGCAGCGCACCACATAATTCGAGCCGCGGTAGGGTCAATTTTTTGTTGATTGGCGATAACCTCGATTTTGCAGCGATAAGTCTAGTCACAGGCTCGTTTTTGTCATTTGCTGTCACCAAGTATATAGCGCATGCGTAGGCCTTTTCGGACGCATCGCAGAACCCGTGTACTTGGAATGGTTTCGCAGTATCTCCCAGCCACCTTGGTATTTGGTATTCGGTAATGTTGTGTAAATCGCTAGTAAACTGCTTCCATTCTTTTTGCACGTTGTCAGGTAAAGCTTCATCCCACTCGCATCCCGATAGCCAGACGCTTTGGAACAGCAGTTTTGCTTTTACTGTCAAAGGTGTCAGCCAGCCCAAGGGGTCGAAAATTTTTGAGATTTCTGATAGTAGCTTTCTTTTTGTCAGTTGTTTTGTATTGTCAAATTGTATTTTGTTTGTGAATGAAAACGTGTCAGTCGTAGGATTCCAACGTACCCCTAAGGCCTTTGTCATTCCATCGTTTGTAAAATGCATTGTCGTTTGGTTCAGATTTGAAGAAGATAATTTTTCAATCAAGGTCTGGTTGTTGCTTGACCACTTCCGTAGTGTAAGGCCAGCTCCACTCAGCATGTCAATGAGTTGTTTTTGGATTTCTTGTGCTCGTTCGATGGAGTTGCTGCCACTTAGGACGTCATCAACGTACATTTCGTTAGCAATGATCTCCGCTGCTAACGGATATTTCTGTGCATCATCTTCTGCAAGCTGTTTCAGCGTTCGAAGTGCTAGAAATGGTGCTGCCTTGGTGCCATACGTCACTGTGCATAGCTGGTACTCCTTTAGCTGACCTTGATTGGAATCCCTCCATAGGATCTTTTGTAAATGTTGGTCTTCTTCGTGGACAAGGATCATGCGGTATATCTTCTCACAATCTGCAGTAAAGACGTATTTGTATAGCCGCCATCCTAATAATAATGTCAACAGATCTTGATGAAGCTTAGGGCCACACTCCATTAAGTCATTCAGGCTGTAACCTGTGTCAGTTTTCTGGGAGGCGTTAAAAACCACCCTCAATTTTGACGTCACTGAGTCCTGTTTTAGGACTCCATGATGAGGTAAGTAGCATGCCGTGTTGCAGCCAGGCTTGCTCTCCTTCATATGTCCCATTTCCAGGTACTCTTGCATGAATTTAATGTAACTGTCTGATAATTTGTCATCTCTGCCTAATCTCCTTTCTAATTGCATAAACTGTGCTACAGCTTGTGGCTTTGACTTGCCCAGCAGCTGATTAAAATTAGGTTTCATTGGCAACCGAACTGCATATCTGCCATCGCCTAATCGCTTGGTTGTTGCAGTATAGAACTCCTCACAATATCGTTCCTCTGATGTCATAGAATCGCATGCATCTCCATTGATATCTTCCACTTCCCAGTATTTTGACAAGTCGTTAACTTCATTAACTACAACGTTGCAATTAAATGTTTTGGTGACATTGCCTGACAATATCCACCCTAACCGTGTTTGTTGGGCCATGGGTTCATTAACCTCGCCTTTGACTAAGCCATTCATGAGTATTTCGGAAAGTACGTGTGCATCCAGAAGTATGTCAATGGGCCTAGATAAGTTGTAATCTGGGTCGGCTAGTGTGATGTCTGTCACATGAGCCCAAGGTTTCTTTGCAAATGTAACATTAGGCAGACTGTTTACTACCCGTGTCATGATTAATGCCTCTGTTGTAAACTTGAAGTCGTTAAATAAGGACCTGCAGGATAAATCGACCTTTCCTTTACTCCTGTTGGATAAAGTACCTATGCCGTTTATGTTTGCATTCAGCTGTTGACGCTTTATGCCCAATCTCTGAGCTGCATTCTCCGTTATCAACGTAATTTGTGAGCCCTGATCAACTAGAGCCCTTAATGTAATGTAGTCACCTCCAGCTGTGGCTACTTGTAATAAAGCTGTTGGCAATAATATTTCATCATCATTATTGGATGCGAAGTTATTTTGTAAATCTTTGTTCGACTTAGTTGAAGTCGATGACGACGATTTAGGCGCTGTTTGTGTTGCTAAGGGCGTTTGTGCTGAATTCACCATAACGCTGTGCAAAAGCGTATTGTGCTGTTCGTTGCAATCTCTACATCTTTTCTGGGATGCACAGTAACCCTTAATATGCACATACAAACAATTTTTGCATATTTTATTGTTTTCTATAAATGCCATTTTTTCCTTACTCAACATGTCAGCGAATTTAGTACATTGAAATAATGCATGATTCGTGTTGCACAATGGACAACTAATCTTGCTGAATTGTCCAGCGTTTGACGCATGGAAATTGCGAGAATGGGTTGCTGAACTTTTATTGGGTTGTGACTTGAAATTTTTTCCGAATGTATGTGGCGTCTTAACATGTGGTTTTGAAGCAGGTTTATCTCCGTTTTCTGACCTTTTCCTGTGCAACGGCTCTAATGCCATGAACTTGTTTTCGACGAAATCCATAAAATGATTGTAGGTTGGTATCTCGCGCGGATCTGACCTAGACTGCATGTATTCCGAATACGTTTCGGAGTCTAATTTTTCGCATAACACGTAAACCAAAATCGGATCCCATGAGCTTGTATCAATGCCCAAGTTGTGTATCGCGTTTATGGTTTCGTTTGTAGTGTCATATAACCGCTTGAGGTCGAACGCAGATTGTTTTTGCAAATGAGGTTGACGCATAAATACCTGGAAATTTCTGGTAAATAACAGGAACTTATTATTATACCTATGGTTCAAAATTTCCCAACACGTATCGTAATTTTCGGGTGCTATGTGTAAATGCTGCACGAGCTTTTCCGCTTCACCGCGAAGTCTACCCTTTAGATGCTGCATTTTCTGTGTTTTTGCAAGCGCTGGATTATTATGAATCGCTTCTACATAAAGATCCATAAAAGTAGGCCATAATGTATAATTACCGTTAAAGATAGGTATGTCAATCTTTGGCAAAGTTTGCTGTTGATGTATAGAAGCGTTTAATTTCGAGTTCAGCGCCCGTTTCATATTTGTAAATGCATTTTCGTGACGACAGAACTCGTCGTAATAGTCATGTGAATTCCCCTCTAATATGCCATCAATTTGTAAATGTACCTTGTCAATCGCAGTCCACCGAAGCTCTACAGTCTTAAGCATATCCTCAATTTCCCATTTCTCCTTAATCTCGCTTAGGCTTCGATTTGCTAACCTAGTGAATGCACGGAAGTTAGCTTGTTGCAACTGCTGTAACTCGAGCAACTTATCCTCTGTTCTTACGGATGACTCGAACATGGTGTTGTCAAACTCGACGTTTAACTTACTATGGCCGGCGTTACTGGGTCCAGCAAGAGCCTTTACCTCGAACTGTGCAATCTCCTGGCGCGTTCCATGGTACCAGCTTCTAATGACCTCATAAATGTTACCGGTGAAATATTGATGATCTTTCTGCTCGACTGCACTCAGCTCCCGGTTCTTCTCTTCACATTCCGCCCAGAGTACATCTAACCTCTCAAGCCTTTTACGAATATAATCGGTGGTCTTCCTGCTCGCTGAATCCTTCTTAAAATTAGAATGGATTCTCTTCATTTCCTCGAGGATCTCCGCTTGACGCACGAAAAATCCCTCCATTATAAAGCCGTAAGAAAAAAATGAACGATCTTACTTGAAATTCAGGAACTCTCCCTGTATGCAAATGCAATGCACTGTGACGCTCTGGAACCTGGACCGCTG
The DNA here is from genome assembly GCA_017933935.1 of Sesamia nonagrioides. Classification (NCBI taxonomy): domain Eukaryota; kingdom Metazoa; phylum Arthropoda; class Insecta; order Lepidoptera; family Noctuidae; genus Sesamia; species Sesamia nonagrioides. The sequence goes on from JADWQK010000833.1 coordinate 6,248, forward strand.
TACCTCCCCGAATGCTCCTGCACGGCAACACACGTGGCACGGTATGACACGACACGACACAGATCCCGCGCGACGACTTATCGACCGACGTATCGGACTGTATGGTATTTGCAATAGTTACGAAGGACCAAAAAAAACTATGTAGGGTGTTTCCCTAACATAAGTAATGTCACTGTAAATGTAAATTGTCAAACTTAAATGCAGAAAATGTCAGTGAATGCTCAACGGGATGAATCTAAATAAAATGCAAGTTGTCCGATTCAAACCACGTCTAATTGAACACTAATTATAAAATATTACATGAAATGCTTAGAATAATGCAATGCGTCAGTGTCAATGCACTGTCAAATGTAGGTCGCGCCCAAAGTGCAAATACGTTAGCCTACTGGCTAACTTATTGTAATTAATATATTTTAACCCATGTACGTACACCGTACACCCCAAATATGTTCTTTAGCAACGCCACGCCCGCATCTGTAGTTGAACGACCCTTTGTAAAACCAAATTGTTTCACGTGCAATAAATTGTGTAAGTTAAAGTGCCTCAACAACTGTTAAGATAAGATAAGATAAGATTTCAAAAATAATTTTTCAAAAATTTTGCTATGTTGGTAATATCGATATTGGCCGAAAATTCGTGGGATCAGTTGTACTACCAGATTTGAACAGTGGAATTACTTTGCTTAGTTTCATCAAATCAGGAAATACGCCAGATGTGACACAAGAATTAAAAACAATTGCTAAGAAAGGTGCGATAACATCTATTATTGAAGCTACAGTGTATACTGACAAACCCCAATGATCGGCAGTTTTTTTACATCAAGATCCTTAAAAGATTCTATAATGTCTTTACTGGTCACAAATGCAAATTCAAAGTGATTGTCACAATCTGGAACACATTCTTTTAGTATGGCATAAGCAGAAGTGGAGGAAGAAGACAAAGTTTTTGTTGTCATTATTGGAATACTAATAAAAAAATTCTCAAACTCAGTTGCTACCTCCAAGTCCGCCTTTATATCTTCATCGTTAATTTTAAGATGGAAATCGCGATTTTGTACTTTGGTTCTTCCAGTTTCAGAATTTATAATTCCCCAAGTTGTTCTGATTTTATTGCCAGAAGATTTTATTTTATTTTTAATGTGTATGGCTTTTGCCGAGGAACAGGCTCTTTTAAAAGTGTTTGAATATTTTTTAACAAATTCTTGAAAAGCTTCATCATGGTTAAATGTTTTTTCCTGATACAATTCATACATTTTTTCCCTGCTTTTATAAATACCTGGGGTTGCCCAGTCACTAAATATGATACGGTCGCTAACAGACAATGTTTTTTTTGTGAAAACTTTCATAAATTCACAATTAATTAGGTTAAATAGTACACTATACGCATGATCCGGATTGGCGTGATAAGGCAAGTCCGGTAGCTTTTTAATTAAATTATTTTTAAATTGTCCTAAACGATTTTCATTTATAGGAACAAAACTCACAAGTTTTCTTTGAGCTCTGACTTCACTTTTCTGAGTAAAAGTAACTAACTGGCCACAGTGATCAGAGTTTAACTCGTTTATAATTAAATGGTCAGAAGGTCTTGAGTTAGTAAAGATGTTGTCTAAACAGGTGGCACTCGTGGCAGTTATTCTAGTCGGCTCAAAGAATCTTGCGTACAAGTTATAAGACTTAAATAATGACATAAATTTATTAACTGTAGCTGATTTCTCTAGAACATTAATGTTAAAGTCTCCACAAACAACAACTGTTTTGTTACTGTGACAAGTCTTTAATAAAACTTCCTCCATATATTTCTCAAAAATATCATAGGAAGCACATGGGGGCCTGTAGACACTTATTACAATGAACCGCTCAAGCTCGATGCAAGCAATTTCAATAACCCGCTCAACAGAGAGGCTTACAATATCAGTCCTTTCTTTAAATTTGAAATTGTTACAAACAATTATTAGGGAGCCACCCCTTATCATATTCACTCTGCTGAACGAGCTAGCAATCTGATGGTTATTAAAGCTGAACATGAACTGATGGGCTTTTAACAAATGTTCAGTAAGACAAACAATATCAATGTAATTACAGTTCATGAACAACTCCAATTCTAATTGTTTATTTATCACACCCTGTATATTTTGATGAACAATTTTAAGGTTATTATTATTCATTTTATTTTGAAAATTATTTGTTGGGTGTGATATTATTATATCTTGGTTTACGGTTATGCTAGAGTTTAACTCTGTTGTCTCAATGTCCCTTGATAATGGGTACAAGTCTAACTTGGTATTTAAAAGAGTGCTAGAGGTTGACTCTATTGTCTCAAGTTCTAATTTAAATAGCTTGGAACATATTCCAAGCTCTGCTCATTACCACTAAGTGTATTACTTAACTGCTCAATAGAAGCAGTATAGTTAGCCAAACACTTGGCTGACTTATATATAGTATGATAGCGATTCTGCTACCTGTCCTTTATAAAAATTACAAAGATAATAGTTATCTTTGGTCATAAAATAATTTTGACTAATAAGTACATTAGAGTCAATAAATTCAAATTTTTCATTATATAATGCCATAGTTTGTAATGTCATATTACATCTATATCTAATTTTGTTTTCCGTCTGTGACAGGCCATTGCCATAAGGAAAGGCAAACAAAACTATTTTATTTACATTTAAGGAGGCTAGACTTTCAATAAGCCCAGTGAGATCGCCACTATGTTCTCCGACCATTTCAGGGTAGATTCTCCTCTGGGGCCAGCTCAGCAGGTGCTCGATGCTGAGGGAGGTGGTGAGCGTAGTATTTATTTTACTACGAAGCAAGTAGGTGGCGTAATCAAAAGCATGGTGAGGGGTAAATCCCCAGGTCACGACAGCCTTAGCATTGATCACTTGCAGCGCGCAGGTGTACACTTACCCAGAGTGTTGTCACTGTTTTTTACTCTTTGTTTGGGTCATTCGCACCTTCCTGATAACCTAATGCGTACTATAGTTGTGCCTATCATCAAAAATAAAACTGGTGATGATTACATCAGATGTTAATAACTATTGACCGATCTCTCTGGCTACAGTAAGTGCTAAAGTGCCATCCTGTGCCTCAAGCAGACTGTGCAGTATTACACGAGCAGAAGGACCCCAGTTTATGCGTGCTATCTTGATTTATCGAGGGCCTTCGATCTTGTCTCGTACGATATTCTGTGGAGTAAATTAAGGGATGACACTTGTCTACCCGGGGAGGTTCTGCTACTATTCATGCATTGGTATAAAAACCAAAAGTTTTTTTTTTTATAAGTTATAAACTAGCGCTTGACCGCAATCCCGCCTGATGGTAAGCAGTGATGCGATCGTTGATGGTAAAGCGCGCCGCCATCAGAGGCGGTACAAGGCAGCAGAAACAGCTAGTAGTAGGAGCGATCCCGGCGACGGAGAGCCGGCAGCAGCAAAGCGGCCGAGAGGGCCGGCAGCAGCAACGGAGGAGCGGCCCCGGCGGCAAGGGCCGGCAACAGCAGTGGAGGGGCGGCGGAGGGCCGGCAACAGCAGCGTACGCCGCCGCAGTAGCAGAAACAGTCAAGAATTTAGAAGAAAAAGGTTGTCATAGAGACATAATCAACAGCGTCGTCAGAAACTGTCATAACAATGAAAATATTGTTGTAAATATGTAAATATAAGTAAATATTAAATTATAGCGTTGTGTTGAGTAGGAAAAATTAATACAGCACAGCATAGGTACAGCTTCTTATGCTAAGTTATCGCTTAGTCGCCGAAACTTAGGCTTAAGATAGAGGACCGTGTCTGTAAGCTGAATAATGAGTCTTGGTGTAGTAAAATGTTATCAGAACAGCGCCTCATAATACTGGAATACGTATTATGACCTGCAGAAATGAATGATATACGAGTATGAATATAAATAAATAAGTATATGTAGGTAATAGTACATTACGATATTAGTGCGTAATGATGGTTATAATAAGCGAGGCGGAATTTCAGCCCGAGCCGAAGGCGAGGGTGTAATTGAGCCAAGCATGTTATAACCAATACGCACGTATATCGTACGACATTTTTTAACACACTTGCGAGGAAACAGAAAAAAAGATATTCAGAATACAAGTACAAAGAAAAGAAAATTTGAGAAAAATGGCGCGAGGTTTATTTTCTGCCGTAGCTGCGTGAAAATGTTGGCAAAGATGCTAGAGCATGCAGTCAAGTTTTAAATTACCGAATAAACTGTTTTTTTTTACAAATACTCATTTAAATACAAACAAATACAAATTTGTTTATTTCAAATAGGACATCAGTTATTTTAAATAAACTCAATTTGTGAATGCACACTGTTGCTTTCCCGCCATTAGTATTATTATTTGCCATTTCAAATATGGAACAGCGCGCTGCTCACTGGCTAGAGCCACGCGGCGGCGATCAGTTCCATAATTATTTGAAATGACAAATAATGCTGTTATGGAATTTGTAGGGACTATAACTTAACTATTTGCTTTGATAACACACGCGTTTGTTATGGCCCGCTTTACATATTTAAAACCGGTGGGATTACATCAGCTTTACGAGCAAGGGTGTTAAAAATTACATAACACGGGGTGAGGCAGGGGGGAGTGACCTCACGTACGCTCTTTAATCTGTACGTCAATCGTCTGATCGATGAGCTCAGCAGCACCGGTGTTGGGTGTCATATAGACGGAGTGTGCGCCAATAACATCAGTTACCCAGATGACATGGTGCTGTTGAGCCCATCGATTGGAGCCTTACGAAGGCTTTTGAAAATTTGTAAGTCCTACGCGGTGGCTCATGAGCTCAAGTACAATACAAACAAAAGTGAAATTATGATTTTCAGACCTGACAACAAGAGATACACATTTGTTCCAAAATTCACTTTATGTGGTACAGCAGCGCTAAAAATAGTCGAACAATTTAAGTATTTGGGCCACTGGGTCACCGACAACCTTAATAAGGACTGTCAAAGTTGCGCTATTTAAAGAGTACTGTCAGTCCTTTTACACCTGCTGTCTGTGGGTTAACTTTACGCAGCGCACATACAGCTATCTGCGCATTCAATATAATAATGCATTCCGGGTGCTGATGGGACTGCCGCGCTACTGCAGTGCCTCGGCAATGTTTGCGGAGGCTGGTACGGACGGCTTTGCGGCCATCATGCGCAAACGGTGCGCTTCTATTTTCATCCTGGGCGCGTTGGATGGACCGATGGGACTCTCCGATGCTGGCTCGCTGCATAAGACTGCACGCAGTCTTATAGCGATTTTCCACCATCATCGGGGACTCCACTCAATCCGCCACTTAATGATAAAAATATATCTTTGTCATATTTTATGCATTACTAACACTAGTTTATAAGCTCAAAATTGTACTAACACATATGGAATAATCTGAAATAAATGAATTATTATTATTATTAATAATATTATTTGGGCGGGTCTCGTAGTTGTATGTGTGTCGTGCTACATAGCGCGTGTTGACCGCAGACACGGACGAGTGCTTGTGGGAGGACGCGTGTGCTCAGCACTGCCACAACTCGCGCGGCTCGTACTTGTATGTGTGTCGTGCTACATAGCGTGTGTTGACCGCAGACACGGACGAGTGCTTGTGGGAGGACGCGTGTGCTCAGCACTGCCACAACTCGCGCGGCTCGTACTCCTGCTCCTGCGCGCCTGGCTACACGCTGCACGACGACCGCCGCGACTGCGTTCCTGTAAATGGTGAGTGCCTGCTACTGCTGACATTGTGTTATGCAATCACCCCATTGGGATTATACCTACAGACTAATTGCGTACCGACGGAGCGATGCGTTGCCACAGCCGTAGACAAATGTCAAGTAGCTCCCTCTTCTTCTATCTTCTACTATTAACATCCGACCTCTTTTTTTTACCTGTTTTTCAAAAAAGTGATATCTACCTGTCTAGGTAATTGGCATTATAACCTAGTTAAACAGGGAAATCTATAATTGGCTGTTGTTTACCTAAATAAATAAATGACCCACTGGGACTAAACTTACGGGCTAATTGTACGTATGTCATGTTATTTGAGATAGCGAGCTTTAAATTTAGAACAATAACTAGTAGAATTACCATTATCGCCTGCCATGCTAGGAATGGCGTGAAAAATATTAAAAACAGTCTGAATACGGAGATATCGAATCTTTCACCAACCATTATTGAGTCATTCAACAATCATTTTAAAGCAAGTTTCTATATCAAATATTAGCGCTGGCGCTACTCGTCATCTCAGCGTTAATATTAGTGGTGGCGCTACTAATCATCTCAGCGTTAATATTAGCGGTGGCGCTACTAATCATCTCAGCGTTAATATTAGCGGTGGCGCTACTAATCATCTCAGCGTTAATATTAGCGGTGGCGCTACTAATCATCTCAGCGTTAATATTAGCGCTGGCGCTACTCGTCATCTCAGCGTTAATATTAGCGCTGGCGCTACTCGTCATCTCAGCGTTAATATTAGCGCTGGCGCTACTCGTCATCTCAGCGTTAATATTAGCGGTGGCGCTACTAATCATCTCAGCGTTAATATTAGCGCTGGCGCTACTCGTCATCTCAGCGTTAATATTAGCGCTGGCGCTACTCGTCATCTCAGCGTTAATATTAGCGCTGGCGCTACTCATCATCTCAGCGTTAATATTAGCGCTGGCGCTACTAATCATCTCAGCGTTAATATTAGCGCTGGCGCTACTAATCATCTCAGCGTTAATATTAGCGCTGGCGCTACTAATCATCTCAGCGTTAATATTAGCGCTGGCGCTACTAATCATCTCAGCGTTAATATTAGCGGTGGCGCTACTAATCATCTCAGCGTTAATATTAGCGGTGGCGCTACTAATCATCTCAGCGTTAATATTAGCGGTGGCGCTACTAATCATCTCAGCGTTAATATTAGCGGTGGCGCTACTAATCATCTCAGCGTTAATCCCACTCGCATCCGCAGCTTTTTTCAGCTTTGGAGTCTGGGATCCGCTTTACTAGTTTAACTGCTGAGTTTGGCTAAACTTCGATATTTTCCGTGAAGCGACTGCCGTCTGACCTCCACAACCCGAAGGCGATATCTAAGCATTGCAGTTAGACCAATTGTTAGACTTTTGAGGGCTCCAACAACCCGTAACGACTGCCACTAGATGTTCGTATGGCAAACGGGACCAACGGCTTAACGTGCTTTCCGAGGCACGACCAGACCAGTGCAAATATTTATATTCATGCATACAAATATTTGCACTGTGCGGGGATCGAACCCGCGCCTCCTTGCGCAACGGCCGCGTTCGCTACCGCTACGCCACAGAGGCTGTCGGTGGCGCTACTAGTGACGGTCAAATATCTGTTTTGTTTAAGGGCATGGGAAAAAAAAGTTAAGCTAATTAAAAAATTAAGATAATCTAAGCGTATCTTTACACAAAATTTCAAATAATGTATGTAGGTGCGGACGCCAGCGGGTCGGGCTGCCTGGATCTGTCAAGGTTTCCCAATCAAACTTGAACCGTAATGCTTTGGCGATAAAGTTGAGAATCTATTGAGGAAATTTGACGGGTTGTAGTGGCTCAATGTACGGGCGACTGTACCTATATTCTCGCCAAACTCCATAAAGAATAGAGATAAACAAACCCATTTTATGGTTATCACAACTCACATTTTACAAATCTCCTGTTATTTACATGATTATCGACTTTTACATGCTAACTAGTTATTAATAATTCCTATTGCAGCATATTTCAATAAAATCACTAAAATAACATGCATTATAACTTGGTATTTTTAATTTTTAGGGTTCCGTACCTCAAAAGGAAAAAACGGAACCCTTATAGGATCACTTTGTTGTCCGTCTGTCTGTCTGTCTGTCTGTCTGTCTGTCTGTCTGTCTGTCTGTCTGTCACCACCCTTTATCTCAAGAACGCGTGGACGTATCAAGCTGAAATTCACAGGAAATACTCGGGTCTATTGTCCCTTTAAGCTGTGAAAATATCAAACTTCTAAGCCAAGCCAATCAAAAGATACAGCCGATATGTCGATATTTTCATCAAATTTTCGACACTCGCAAAGGAATCAAACCTACAGGATACTTCCCGTAAACTCAGAATCTTGAAATTTGGCATGAAGGATTGTCATATAATGCAAATATAGGAAAAATTGCGAAAATCACATTTTTTCAGTTACATAATATAATAAACATATTTTAATAAAATGGAACTTACTACCTTATTTCTCACGAACGAATAAAGTTGTCAAATTGAAATTTATACCAAATACCTAGGTCTATTGTCCCTTTAAGCTGTGAAAATATCAAACTTCTAAGCCAAGCCAATCAAAAGATACAGCCGATATGTCGATATTTTCAACAAATTTTCGACACTCGCAAAGGAATCAAAACCTACAGGATACTTCCCGTAAACTCAGAATCTTGAAATTTGCCATGAAGGATTGTCATATAATGCAAATATAGGAAAAATTGCGAAAATCACATTTTTTTAGTTATATAATATAATAAACATATTTTAATAAAATGAAACTTACAACCTGTTTCTCACGAACTAATAAAGGTATCAAATTGAAATTTATACCAAATACCTAGGTCTATTGTCCCTTCAAACTTCTAAGTTAAAGCGATCAAAAGATACAGCAGTTTATACTGACACCTTAGACGAATTTCCGTCACACGCTAGGCAATCAAAACCTACAAGCAAAGACATTAAAATTATATTTACAATAGACAGGACATCACGAACTAAATCGTAAGCCAATACTTTTATCGACTTGGTTAAAAGTCGCTCAGTCTAGTCTGCGCGTCAGGACGTAATTTGTGTCCACCAAGAATAAACATTTTCTAAGGAAATATTCCATGTTGCGCTTTGTGTTACTGTACATCTCGTTATAGTAAAACGACTGGACCTAACTTCGGAATGTTTTTCTATGAATTATTTATATTTCGTCTGCAATTCAAATTTAAAAAAAAAATCTTAAATAGTTCTAGAAAATTTTCCATTATTGTAATAAGCGCCCTCTATTGTTGAGTAGTTTTACTATTTTCTTGTAGAGATGTAGTAATGTTGTTTATCGATTTAGTTATCGATAATACTTATTAAGATGAATACATTTTGTTGTATTTAATTGACATTTAAAATATAGCTAAATAAACTTAAAATATTACTATATTTCAGGTTTATTTATTATTAACTCTATTTAAACATAATCATATCATATTAATAAACAAAATTGAATGAACAATTACTATTCATTTATCTAGGTTTTTGTTATTTTTGGTTTCCGAATAAAAATAATGTTGTAGGAAAAAAGTGGATACGATTTGTCCAGATAGACCGTAGAGAAGAAAATTGGCTTCCGTCTCATTCGTCGAAATTATGCTCAATGCATTTTAAAAGAGAAGTTATCTACTTTGGAAAGACTTGTCGATCAAATTTAAAAAAAAAAGAATCGGTACCTTGTATTAGAAATGAAATAGTAAGTTATCAATTTCAGTACTTTTCTACTTAACCGTAAAAATTGGGATAAAATTTACGGTTAAGTGGATAAGTACATAGATTACATAACTTATTTATAATGAGATATATTCATAAAATATGTGGGTACGTATATGTAGTACAATGATTGCGAGCTACTTTGTGATTTTGAGGATTCCGTACCTAAAAGGTAAAACGAACCCTATTCATGAGACTTCTCTGTTCGTCTGTCTGTCTGTCACCAGGCTGTATCTCATAAACCGTAATAGCGAGACAGTTGTAATTTCCAGAGATTGTGTTAGTATTTCTGTTGCCGCTATAACAACAAGTACTAAGAATAACAACAAGTACTAAGAATAAAAATAATAAAATATTTAAGGGGGCTCCCATACAACAAACGTGAATTTTTGCCGTTTTTTGCTCCATAATAATAACGGAAACAGATAGACGCTTAAAATGTTCACAGAATATTTGGTTATATATTCAAATTACAAATAAATAATTAAAATAAAATAAATACTGAAGGCGGGCTCCCATACAATAACCGTGATTTTTTTGCCGTTTTTAAAGATAATGGCGTACGTATCTGGTAAAGGTCTTGCTCCAGCAGACTACCATTATTGTCGTGATTTGGACAATTATCTACGTGACAAGAAGTTTTCTTCCCAGGAGGCAGTTCTGCTTTCACACAGTTTGTGCAGTCTAGATCCTCAGAGTTTTATCACAAAGGCATAAACGACCTTCCTATATATTGATTATAAATGAATTATTTAAAAATTAAAAAATAAGCAGTTATTTAGATTTTCAGTACTAATCGGCAATTTTAAACTTTAACGCCTATTATATTAAAAGAATTATATAAATAAGAAACTTGTAAAGTTGAAATTACCCATAATTATTCTGCTTCCTAATTTTTTGTTTCAAGCTATCATAATGCGACAAAACGTCGTCGTAGTAACTTCTTTGAATATTATCGATAACTTTATATCGAAATGATACAAACCCTACCACAGTTTTTTGCATTGCCATTTAAAAATATTTGCAAACAAACGTGTAAAAAGAATAATTTTGCTAACAACGAAATGCAAACGAAAATTGCAAAACAAAATGCGCTTTATGGCCTAAAAGGTCTATTACACTCAAAAATCGCAATAAACTGAGCGTTAAAATAATTCGTAAGCATAAAACATCTAAAATGCGAATAGACGGTGTCACGGTAAATGAATAGTAGCGAATAAAATTCTAAAACAGTTTTTGTTTGTACAAGACAAGTTTCACTTAATTTGTTTACTTTTCAATATTTATTTACCCGATTTGAACTATACTAGGGTATTAAATCGGATGTGGCAACATAGACTACACTGACCACCTACCGGGCAATAGCTGAATATATTTTATATAAACTTATTTCATTTTTACTATTTGATGTCTCCAATTGTCGATCTAATTTTGCTATATTGTACTAGATGGCGGAACTGAGCCATGGGATCACAGTTTTTCTATGCCATTTTGACACATGTCCTCTCTATATATCTTAAATCTCTTTGCCTACACGGTACTTCCCGTGAACTCAGAATCTTGAAATTCGGCACGAAGCAACGTTATATTATAGTACAGACAGATAAAGGAAAAATTGTGAAAATGATAAATTTGAAGTTACATAAAATATTAAAATATTATTTTTGCTTACATGACATAAAATATTTTTTTAGTAATTATAAACTTACTACCTAACCTTTTTCACATGAACGCGTAGAGATATTAAAGTTGAAATTCATATCAAACACTTCTTAAATCTAATTGCCTCTAAACTGTGAAAAATTCCAAATCAATGCTAGTATTATAAATGCGAAAATAACTCTGTCTGTCTGTTACGCTTTCCCGCCTAAACCTCTCAACCGATTTTGATGAAGTTTGGCACAGACAATCTTTAGACCCTGATAAAGAACATAGGCTACCTTTTATCCCGGAAAAATTTGATGTTCCGAGAATTTACGCAATTACGCGGGAATTTTTGTGAGCGCATTATAACCGAACTCCCACGCGGGCGAAGCCGCTGGCCTAGTACGTCATAAATTGTAAACCGCTACGTTTGTACGGCGGAACCCTCGGTGTGTGCGAGTCCGACTCGCATTTAGCCGGTTTTTTTTTATTATAATTGAAAACCATTTAAAAGTCGACATTAATTTTACGTGATAGCCCTACAAAAAAATAAAGATTGCGAAATCCAAGTATTAAACACATTTTGTGGAATTCAACCAATGAATAAAGTTGAGGCATTTGGCTAAGTATAATATATATCAAATAATTTAAACTATTAGGAAATTAGCTTACATGTGTGTCATATTTCATTCAAATCGGTTAAGCGTTCTATGCAAATCATTAATATCTAAACAAATAAACTGTTTACATTAGTAGGAAGTAGAATTATTACTTTTATGAAAATCGTCTATCTAGAAAAGGCTGTTAATATCTGTATTTTAGGCGTAAACTACTCGTTGCCTAGCAACTGTTTGTTTACGTCTATTCTTTATCGGATGTGGCCGACATATACAGAGTGGTGCTGACAATACGACAATAAATTAAACATCGTGTACCTCAACAGATTCTCAGTCTACCCATAAAAAAATTATATAAATATATGCATTAGTTTAGTCACAGGAAATTATTTTTCATTTTTCACATTTTCTACATGATGTACATGTTGATAAGGAATCGCTTACAGGTTGATGACCGCCGCATCCCACGTTACCAAACTTTAATAATAATGGCGCGAAAAAGCAAATCGATACAGGAACGCGCTGTCGCCCGCTGATCGGAGGTTATTGAACCAATATTTTAAAGGATGTTCTATTCCGTTTGCTGCGATTTAGTTTGTTTGAAATTTTCATTTTTTATTTTTGATGCTAGGTTTTTTTCTATGGTTCAGGATTATTCCTACGAACCAGCATGGTCTGTGTTTTCATTTATTGTCGTATTGTCAGCACCACTTTGTAGGTATTAATATACCTATGAATTGTTAGCATTGCATTGTATACAATAATAATTATTTATAGTACCTATAGTTATGAGCGGCTCGCCGACATGCAGATAAACCCTGAGAGGTTTTCGTTGTGCGGCTAAAACAAATTGTGAACCTAATTGTAAGTTTATTAGAAATAAAAAAACAACCGCTTACTCGCGCTTGCATGCCATTGCATATCCAAAGTAGTTCAGAAAATATTTGAAAAACAATATTGTTTCAGAAGATGAGTTCTTGAGATTACTTAAGTATGAAAAATGGAATCCCTTTATTTGTCAAGTTACGTTGAAAGAGTTTCCGCATTTGGATATGCTGAACAATACCATGCTTACACATGAGTGTGTCGTGTTCCAGATCCGGTGTCAGAGCCGCTGTCGCTGGTGGTGGTGACGGCCGGCGACGTGCGGCGCGTGTGGCCGGACGGGCCGGCGCGCACGCGCAACCACTCGCTGGCCGCGCTCAACGTGCGCGCCCTCGACTTCCTCTACGACAACCGGTACGGGCCGCAACGGCCTGATGTCGCGCCATGTGGCGCCATATTATTTGCATTGTAATCATTTTATTTGTGCCACGTGGCAGAATGTGATGAGAGCATTAATTAATTTAAGACAATTGAATGTACCTTATATACCTACCATATTTGTACAAATTAATGATTTTGAATTTGTGTGTGCAGGAGCATCTGTTACGTCCACCACAACATCAGCAAGTCGGGCATCGTGTGCGTGGACGCGGACGACTTCAGCCGGCGCACCGTGCTGGGCGTGCCCGCGCTGTTCCCCGACGTGGCGGCCGTGAGCCACCTGGCCGTGGACTGGGTGGCCGGCAACTGGTACCTGGTGGACGGCGGACGCGAGGCGCTGTACGTGTGCTCGCGCTCGCTGCAGCACTGCCGCCTGCTGCTAGACGCGGCGCTGGCCAAAGTGCACGGGCTGGCGCTGGACCCGGGCGCGGGCCTGATGTTCTGGTCGGTGTGGGGCGCATCGCCGCCGGGCGTGGAGCGCGCCAGCCTGGCGGGCGCGGCGCGGGTCCACGTGGCGGCGGACCGGCTGGTGTACCCGGGCGCGCTGGCGCTGGACCCAGCGGCGCGCGCGCTCTACTGGGCCGACGCCTACCTGGACTGTGTGGAGCGGGCCGACTACAGCGGCCACAACCGCCGCACGCTGCGCCGCGGATACGCCGTGAGTTCCCATTTCACAATCAAACCAAATATTTTATTTTCAATACTTGAAATGCGAACTATAAGGTTTTTGTAATTTTTACGTGCACCACATTGTTGACTGCATAATATTAGTACATTGTTTGTCTAGGGCGGGATGTAAAACATTTCAATCGAGTGACTACTGCTTGTAGTAGTCCGAGATTGTAATGTCTATTCCGCCCGAGGCAAACACAATGTATTTCATCACATTTGTCTAGGGCGGGATGTAAGACATTTCAATCGAGTGACTACTGCTTGTAGTAGTCCGAGATTGTAATGTCTATTCCGCCCGAGGCAAACACAATGTTTTTCATCACATTTGTCTAGGGCGGGATGTAAGACATTTCAATCCAGTGACTACTGCTTGGCCAGTAATTTGAGATTATATCTATTCCGCCCGAAACAACTTCTAATCTTCATCACATTTGTCTAGGGCAGGATGTAAGACATTTCAATCAGTGACTACTGCTTGTAGTAGTCGAGATTATATCTGTCCGCCCAGGCATAAACTACAATATTTCATCACATTTGTCTGAGGCGGGACATTTCAATCAGTGACTACTGCGTAGTCCGAGATAACAATGTCTAATCCGCGAAACAACTACAATATGTTCATCACACATTTGTCTAGGGCCGGGATGTAAGACATTTCAATCAGTGACTACTGCTTGTAGTAGTCCAGATTCAGCGATATTATTCCGCCCGAGGTATAAACACAATGTATTTCATCACATTTGTCTAGGGCGGGATGTAAGACATTTCAATCGAGTGACTACTGCTTGTAGTAGTCCGAGATTGTAATGTCTATTCCGCCCGAGGCAAACACAATGTATTTCATCACATTTGTCTAGGGCGGGATGTAAGACATTTCAATCGAGTGACTACTGCTTGTAGTAGTCCGAGATTGTAATGTCTATTCCGCCCGAGGCAAACACAATGTATTTCATCACATTTGTCTAGGGCGGGATGTAAGACATTTCAATCGAGTGACTACTGCTTGTAGTAGTCCGAGATTGTAATGTCTATTCCGCCCGAGGCAAACACAATGTATTTCATCACATTTGTCTAGGGCGGGATGTAAGACATTTCAATCGAGTGACTACTGCTTGTAGTAGTCCGAGATTGTAATGTCTATTCCGCCCGAGGCAAACACAATGTTTTTCATCACATTTGCGAGTAAACTATAAATAAAAATGGCAGTTTAAATAACAAAAGATATTTAATTGTTGAAGTTAATAGTGACATTACAGTTGTTAAATACGAGGGAAGTATTTTTTCTGGTAATTTAATTGCTTGTGACAAGTTATTTGTTATTGCTGCTTTATCTTTAGTCTCTGTAGTAAAAAGTTTTCAGGCTCATTGCATTGTTCCTGGATTGTATCAGATGCTGTCTGGAACGATGATGTTGATGCAACCGGTTCATGTGATGTTGAGGTGTTTGCAGGAATTTCGTAGGAGTTTAAAATCGAAGATGTAATTTGAATTTTATTCTTAACCGAGTCATCGATGTACCCTTCGGTAACAGCGTTAGATTTCCAACCCCCATGCCTTTTCAAAGTTAAAATGTCAACACCAGAATCTGCCAGCAGGGTCGCCGATGTCCTGCGAAATGAATGACCCGTGTAGCTCTTAGGATTTGGAAGTTTTAAAAATTCTGCTATTTCTTTAGGCATCTTGCCTATTTTATTTTTTTCTATATCTTGGACGGTACATTTACCGCCTCTAAATTGTTGAAAGAACTTTTTCGATGTGCTTTTTTTCGAACGTATTTCTTGGTATTTTTTTTACAATTTTGTAATATTTGCCGTAGACCACAAAAGATCGTGGTATTTTGTTTTTTGTATTAGGTACCTACTTTTATTAGCAAAATGTCTCCATGGTTTTCTACGTCGTTTATAGTAATGTCACATATCTCCTGTCTTCTAAGCGCACCGGTGATTCCCAAGATAAAAATTACATTTGACGCCCTTGGGCTCACAATGAAATTTTGCAAGCCCGAGGGTACAATACGGGACATCCCGCCTACTTTACTTGTGTTTATTAACACCGTTTACGAGCATGTGTGATGAAAAAACTTATAACGAAGTAAAACAACTTGAAGAAATTCTTAGTTCGCATGAACCAAAGTAGGCACACCGAGGGTGTGGACCCATGGTGTGGACGAAACTGTTACGAACGAGCGCAAATCAGCGACCAGTCTGACCGTCCTGTAAAGACAATAAGATCAAAATTAGCTGATGTTTTATTATGAAGTAAAAATTTTTATTAGACGTTATGGGTTTGGATTATTGGTTGTTATATAACTTTGTATGTTTCCGTAACTAGTTAGAATACGGTTATTCAAACTGAACAATGCACTGTGGCACAGTAGAGACAGAACAGTAGATTATCTAAGGCCGCCCGCAGAGTTATTTGCCTCCTCTTGCGTTGAACCACATCCCGTACTGCCCCTATGTTATTCCAAGCTATATTATGCCAGCGTGTGCGTGAAATCGCGTACCGACACGGCGCACGGCGCGCACGCAATCATTCAAACCGAGAGCGGCTCGTTTTTATGAAGTTATTTTACTGTCTGTCTACTGTGACTGTGGTCCCCGAACAACTGGTAAACAATGACAGCGCCGGTGTCGGGGCTCGATTTGCGTTGTCGTCTCCAATTTTAATTCGAGATATGTTTGCGATAAAAAATATACTCAAATGAGTGCGATTCGCTTAGAGCAGTAGTGCGTAACCTTTTCAATGTCACTACCCCTGTGACAAAGATTACTCACTTTAAAAATTTGACTTGTTCCTTACGCGTACGTATACGTAGGTACGTTTTGTCTTAATTAAGGAATAAAGTCAATAGATTTTGTCATTAATACACGACTCGCCACAAAGAATGCCAGAGAATTTGAAGTTGCTGAAAAACTCGATGGCTTTATCAGTCTCTGTAATTTTAAAGTCCAATAGAGTAATTTCTAACTTCATAGATGTACTAGAAAGCCGAGGATATACACTCAATATAGATAATATTGTTCAGCAGTGGGAAACTGTTATCCTACATACGTGACAAGATACCAACGGCAGGGGAAGTTCTGCTCTGAGGTGCAACCATCAAGGGCTGCAGTTGGCAACTGTCCATATAAAGATTAATTTCATGTTTGCACTAAATTTGTGAGTTGTTCAGCTGCTCTTAGTTTGATGAATGTGCTGCAAGTTACGGAATTTATTGTGTTTATAAACAATCAACGCAATCCCTATAATTCGCACGCAGCCGACTGCTATGGACAACACATGCTACAAATATGAACTGTCAAGTGAGGCTGGAAAAATGATTGGATCCTCCGAGAAATGTATAAAAAAAGATTTGAGCCAGGCTGGTCCGTCAAGGCAAACAGATACATCAGAAAAACAATATGTATTTAGAATTTTAGGTTTTTAAGCACGACACAATTGTAAGTTGATTGATTTAATGTCGTCCTTCTTTTCAAATCTGTGCCAATTTTAGTGCCTATTAACCACCGATCTAGTGCGATTCGCACCGCTTTTACTGTTCTACAGACTTTGCTTTCTGGCACTACTGACTGGTTTTATTACACACTCCCAGACACAAGAACTGCAACACATCTCGGTGCTGGGCTCCACGCTGTACCTGCCGGTGTGGCGCAACAGCAGCGTGGCGCTGGTGTCGCGGTACGGGCACGACCACTCCGCCGCCACGCTGGCGCTGGACGCGCGCCCCACGGCGGCGCTGGCCTTCCACCGCCAGCGCCAGCCGCCCGTGGAGCACCCCTGCGCGCGCGCCAACGGCGGCTGCCAGCACATCTGTGTGACGAGCTACTCGCGCGGCGCCGCGCACGCGCACTGCTTGTGTCGGCACGGCTGGCGCGCGGCGGGCCGGGCCTGCCAGCGCGTGCGGCTGGACTCGTACGTGCTGCTGGCGCGGGGCGCGCCGCCGCTGGTGCAGGCGCTGGCGCTGAGCCACGCGGGCTGGGAGGCGGCCGCGCCCGCCACCGACGCCGCGCGTCCCACCGCCGCCGACGTGGACGTGCCGGGCGGCTACCTGTACTACTGCGACGTGCACAGGTGCGTCCGACCGGCCTGCTCGTGTCGTGTCGTGTGTCGTGTGCTCGCTCCTGACGCCCGCTTGTTGCAGGTACGAGATCGTGCGCCAGAGACTGGACGGCAGCGGGCGCGAGGTGTTCGCCGGCCGCGACGTCGACAACTGCGAGGGCATCGCCGTGGACTGGATGGGTGAGTGTACGTGCCGGCGAGCCGCGCGCCTAGTGCCGGTCCCTGTGTCACCGTGTGCTCGTGTGGCAGGCCGCAACCTGTACTGGACGGACGACGCGCTGGGCACGGTGAGCGCGGCGCGCCTGGACGCGCCCGGCGTGCGCCGTGTGCTCGTACAGGACGACGACTACCAGCACTACCACCCGCGCGCCATCGCGCTCGATCCCGGCAACGGGTAAGTTGTCTCCGCGGGCCCCGCCGGCCGGCCTCACTTGTCCAAGTGCTGACTGGTGGCGCTGTTGCAGCACGATGTACTGGTCGGTGTGGGCGGCGCGCGGTGCCTCGGGCCGCATCGAGACGGCCCACATGGACGGCTCGGCGCGCCGGCCGCTGCTGGCCCAGGGGCTGCACTGGCCCGCCGGCCTGGCGCTGTCGGACGTGGGCGAGCTGTTCTGGTGCGACACGTTCCTCAACAAGATCGAGCGTCTGGTGCTGACCACGGGCGCGCGCTCGGTGGTGGTGGCGGACGCCCCCGGCGCGCCGCTGCTGAAGCCCTACGGCCTGGCGCTGTACGAAGGTGAGTGCCAGGAAGAGAGCGCAGCTCGGATGCAAACTGTCGAACATACGTCCCAGCAGCAGGAACATGGGGTTTCTTGCACGTTCTTCTCCATAGAGATCTACGCTTTGGAACGTGTAATTTAGCTTCACTTTTCTTGGACTGACCGACATTGACTATTCAAAAGTACCAAGTGATGGTTAATTTGAAATACTTTAACAATTTTGATTTTGATTTTTGAACATTCAAAATTAAAAGTCATTTATTCAAATTAGGCTGAAAATGAGGACTTTTTAAACGTCAATATTACATAAGACAGTCCCCCAAAACGCCCACCCATCGACACTTCCTAGTGCTTTCGCTGGGAAGAAAAAGTGATGGAAGAAAGTCCCCAGGGACACAGCCGTTTGTTCATTAAAAATAAAACACATAACTTTATACAATACTATGTAGGTACAGTAATGAACACAAGACAACACAACAACAATGACATTATTTAACACTAGCTGCACCGCGCGGTTTCACCCGCGTAGGTTTCGATATGTTTATTTTTTATATGCTCCACTCCTATTAGTCGCAGCGTGATGTTTTATAGCTTAAAGCCTTCCTAGATGAATGGGCTATCCAACGCAAAAATATTTTTTCAAATCGGACCTGTAGTTCTTGAGATTAGCGCGTTCAAACAAACAAACAAACTCTTCAACTTCATATATTAGTATATAAATATATGCCAGCTAGCCACGCCAAAATACCATCAATTCAAAAACAAAAAATAAAATATCAAATATAATGTCATTGAAGGCTAAGCTTGTATGGGAGGTGGCCGATATCTTTTAATTTATTTTCGATAATCTAAATATGAAACAGTCATAATATATCGTCGTAATCTTTATTTTTTTTTTATGTATGTTCACCGATTACTCTAAGACGACTGGATCGGTTTGCAAAATTATATTTTTGTTTGAAAGGGTATACTTTCCAGGTGATTCCATAGTCACCAAGTTAGGATCTGGTGATGGAAGATCAGAGAAATGAAGGGGAACTTTTAAAAATCGCAGGGGCGACTAGTGCATTTCTTAGTATTTACATTAAGTATTTTAAAGCACAACAATTTAACAAGGGTGCAGGATGGAGCCAGGAGACAGTCTTGATAAGAGTAGTATATCTTTTTGTATTGATAAGAGCTTTACATATAGATGGGCTGTGACTGTCATAAGGGCTCTGATGATGAAGACAGAAGCCAGTTCCGGGAACTCCTCACCGGTATATGGTAGCTAATTTGTGTTTGGGTTTAATTTGTTTATATTGATTAGAACTGTACACCCATGTGGTTTAAAATGAAAGTCTGCAATAGATCTGATGTTGAAGACCGTAGGCAGTCAAGCGAACTCGGGTCAAAAACTAATACACAAAAACCAAAGACACCGACTTCCGAAATTAGTTATTTTTCACTTTGTAGTGGTTTTTGAAAGTCGGTTATTTTTTTTTGTAAAAAGGTTTTTATTTATTATTTGCAAAAATAATCCATAATTGACCGGCACCCCGCAGGTGCGGTGATCTGGAGCGAGCACGGCACGGGAGCGGTGCGGCGCCGCGACGCCGACGGGAACGTGACCGAGCTGTACCGCCTGCCGCCGCCGCTCTACGACCTCAAGCTCGTGTCCGACACGCAGCGCCAGGGTGAGTGTCCGCCCGACACCGACTCCGCCAGGCTCCAGGCGCACACTACGAACTCTGCTCGTTGTACAGGCCACAACCAGTGCTCGCTGAAGAACGGCGGCTGCGCAGAGCTGTGCCTGGCGGTGCCTGGCGGGCGCGAGTGCGCGTGCGCGGAGGGTCGCGAGCCCGCGCCGGGCGCGCCGCACACGTGTTCCGCCGCGAGCGCGCCACGCCCCCCCGCCCCCTGCCCCGCCGGCACCTTCGCCTGCCAGCACGGGTGAGCCCTTCTGCCTTGACACCCTATGTACTAATAATAATCGGCAACTTACAAAGGTCCGAATTGAATCAATCAAACGTGTTTGAGAGGTCATAAGACATCCTGGGACTTCTCCCGCTGATAATACGACAATAAATGAAAACACAAGCGATTGCTGCTTCATAGGAATAATCCTAAACCATAGAAAAAACCTAGCGTCAAAAATAAAAATAAAATTAAAATTTCAAACAAACCGAATCGCATAAAATTGCAAACGAAATAGAACATTCTTTAAAATATTGGTTCAATGAACTGCGGTAAGAGCGACGACGACGGCGCGGTCTTGTCGCGAATTGCTTTTTAGCGCCATTATTATTAATTTAGTATAAAACATAACCCTTCCTAGCAGTCGGGTAATAAAATAAAAACAATTATTTTGACTTGGTTGCGAGCCATTGGCAGAAAAAAGAGCGGAGAACGGCTTTTTTCGGACACCGCCGCCCAGACCATGATTTGATCGACTCCTTGACGTCGAGTGACTCTCAATTGATCTGAATGGTCGCTGACACGTCCCGTCAACCAAACACGGTCATTTTGTCTGTTAAGAAACTGCTCAACGCAGAAAATTTTCTCATCTGAAAACACCAAATTGGGAAGTTCGCCGGAATCGAGCAAGCGAAGCAGCTTCTTCGTTCGATGTAACCATTTGCTACGTTGCAAAGCAGTAAGTTCCTGAGAAAGGTTTTTTTTTCAATACTTTGGGGCTAGGCTAATACACTCTTAATAAAATAGTGCGATTTACCATCAACGATTGCGTCACTGCTTACCATCAGGCGGGATTGCGGTCAAACGCTAGTTTATATTTTATATAAAAAAAACTTTTACTTTAAGCTATTGCTAAAAGCTCAATGCTTTTACTAGCTTTGAGCTATTGCTACCACCTTGCTATTGCAATTGGAGCAATATGCACGTCCGCGTTTGCTCCCGTTTCCGCAACATTTTTTGGTCCTAATCTGCTCCTATTGGTCATAGTGGGATGTTTTATAGCCTATATCCTTTCTCAGGCTCTAGACTATCTGTGTACCAAATTTCATTACAATCGGTTCAGTAGTTTTGGCGTGAAAGCCGGACAGACAGAGATACTTTCGCATTTATAATATTAGTATGGATAACGTAAGTAACGTCGCGTTACATGACGCAGGCGCTGCATCGAGCAGCAGTACGTGTGCGACGGTGACCTGGACTGTCCCAATGGCTCCGACGAGGACTCGTCGCCCACCGGACCCTGCGGTGAGTAGCCGGCCGGCGGCAGTAGCCAGCTCTACGGCATCACCTGACGGCCTGTGCTTCCTTCGCAGCCAACGTCACGTGCGGCGAGGAGCAGTTCATGCGCTGCGACACCAACCGCTGTATCCCCAACTCGTGGATCTGCGACGGACAGAAAGGTAGGCCCCGCGCGCACGACCGACGAGCTGCCAGGCGCGGTCAGACAGTAGTGAGGTGCGCGTGTTACAGACTGCAACGACGGCGCCGACGAGGGCCCGGCGGCGTGCGCGCGCTCGTCGTGCCGCGCGCAGCAGTTCCAGTGCGTCGTGTCGCGGCGGTGCATCCCGCTGTGGTGGCGCTGCGACGGCGCGCCCGACTGCGGCCGCGGCGACCGCAGCGACGAGGCGGACTGCGCCGCACAGCCCTGCAGCGCCGCCATGTTCCCGTGCGACAACGGCGCCTGCCTGCCGTGGGACTACTACTGCGACGGTCGCGCCGACTGCGCCGACGCCAGCGACGAGCGCGCCTGCGCCGGCAGCTCGCCCGCGTCGCCCGTGTCGCCCGCGTCGCACCCCTCGCGCCGGCAGGGGTCAGTCTTTGTTAGTCGTAACATGTCGCATGTACAAATTGATAAACAAATTTCAATTTCGGCATTTTCTATTGTAATTTCAAGACTCGTGACAAAAAGTATTTGAAAGGTAAAATTAACTCAATGATAGTGTTTTTGTGCTTCAGAAAACCCCATGACGACAACGGTGTATGTGAAGAGCACGAGTTCCAATGTAACAACACCGAGTGCATCCGCAAGGTGAGCGAGCGACCCTTTGGTAATGTAACACGTGCCACGTAGCACGTGGTGACCTGTGAGTGTGTGCAGGAGTTCAGGTGCGACGCGCACGTCGACTGCTTGGACGGCTCGGACGAGGTAGAGTGCGGCGACACCACCAGCACGAGCAGCACCAGCACGAGCACGACGGCGGCGCCAGACACGGCGGGCGCGACGTGCCCGGCGCCGGCGCTGCGCTGCGACAACGCAACGCGCTGCGTGCCGCTGCAGCAGCTGTGCGACAACATCGCCGACTGCGCAGACGGTGCCGACGAGGCGGACCGCTGCGGTAAGTCTCCTCCTCGGAAACTAAACGAACTTGGACTGATCGCGACACTACTGGCAGTAGTAGTCCTACATGTTTATATGAATGGGAATCATTCAGTTTTGGATTAGTCGACCTCTACTAAAAAAATCTCTCAAAATCTCTAATAAAATACGCTGGGAAAACTGTCTGTCGACATCGATGTCTCGAGATAAGAACACAAAACACGACAGGTTTCCTAAGCTCATAGTTGAAGTACGTGTCGGTTTGTTCGACGTCGGCAGGCGAGCCCATGTGCGCGCTGTCGCCGTGCTCGCACGCGTGCCACGCGGCGCCGGGCGGGCCGGTGTGCTCGTGCCCGGCCGGCCTGCACCTGCAGCAGGACGGCTCGTCGTGCTCGGCGCGGCATGCGTGCTCGGCGTGGGGCGTGTGTGCTCACTCGTGCGCGCCCACCAAGAGCGGCTACAAGTGCACGTGCGACGTCGGCTACCGGCTCGCCGACGACGGCTTCACCTGCAAGAGCACCGGTGAGTGACGCTACAATCCCGACTTATTTCATTTACAGGCTGTTGGTGTAAACACCGTTATTCATGTAACCAGTGGTTTGGTTTAATTTTCAGAACGTAAATTCAATGAAAAAAAAACTTTTTTTTTAGTAAAATTTCCATTTTTCCACGAACTTATTTTCACTCTAGCCGCTTGCGGATCATATGTTTCGTGAACGCTAGGGTAAACGACCAGCACGCAAGCTGCGCGCGCGACCCTCTCCCCTCAGTTCGGCACAGCCACGGTATGGATAGGACGTGCGCTTGCTCGCAGCACAACGCTCGCGACGTCTAATTTGTTGGCAAGTGTGTCGTGTAGGTATGTGTGTTTTGTCGTACACAAAACTACAGTGGACCGAAACGAACCTGAACGAGGCCCGAAGAATTTAGGTATAATATTAGATATAATTTAGGTATAATATTAGATATAATTTAGGTATAATATTAGATATAATTTAGGTATAATATTAGATATAATTTAGGTATAATATTAGATATAATTTAGGTATAATATTAGATATAATTTAGGTATAATATTACGGGAGCCGGATAAGTCACATACTGCACGAACATCTAATACGGCAAAGCAGTTACCATCATCGTTTTATTATTCAATCGATGTAAATTTAACAAGTAATTTATAATTAAAATGTAGATAAAAATGTGATTAACTTTTAAATACCTAAGCCAAGAAAAGTTTGAAAAGAAAGTTACATCACAGGCTATGTGTATTATGTTTTTATTGGAATTTAGTTAGTTAAAACTTATGTAGGTAGTTAAAAAGGACGGCCAGTGCAAGAGGTCAGCGCCCTTTGCACTGATACGTAACTCGGGCGCATTGTATCTATGAGTTTAAGGCCGATCTAGGACAGATCTTTTTTAAATTTGTGAAATAAAAAAGTTTATTTACTTTTAAATTCAGATAAACATTTTTATAATCAAGTAAACTACCTATGGTTTTAGTGACAAAGGTTTTTACCCTTACAAGCTGTATAAACAAAACTTCTCTTTGTTTATTATGTGACAAAATTATTAGTAATGAAGGTCGAGTCATTCGGACCGCGCGGTACAATTCTTTCATACAAACTGTTGAATATCTCCTCTGATTTTTGTGTTTATCGGCGTTGAACGCTGGTGAAAACTTAAAGTAAATGGAACGCGACCACAGTAGACCGCCTTCTTCCGCCAATCACCGAACGGCGTGGCGAACGCACTTTTATCGAACTGGCAATCTAGCTAGTCATGGCCATGATTTTTTAACGGTCACAAAAGTTTAATTAGTTTTAAGTATTTAAAGTAACCCGGGAGATTTAGGCCTTCAAATTAAAAATTCATAAAGTTAGGGAGTCTGCCAGTGAATTGTGTCTACATGCGCCTTCTCGTGGTCTACGAACTCCGCATCTGAAGGTTGGAGGTAAATGGTTTGTCGCTTGTACCACTTTAATTATTTATATATTTCCTTATAGTTTCTAATATATCGCTATCCTAAATACAGTCCACTTGAATCTTGTTTAAAATCTCTCGTGGTGGTAGGCACGTCGCCGCGTCGCCGCAAAACAAACATTAGCACCCCCCACCCTCTATAATACTTACAGGTCTGCAGACGAATGAAGCTTTGTCATCCCTAGATGACAAGTTTACGGATTAAAGGAATAACTTGTCAACAGATTAAATCTTCAAGCAGTTCAATAATTAATTTTATTCTCTAAAAATTACATCAAAATTGTTTGTGGGATAGGCCTACTTTAAAATTTTAAACCACGTTAAAGAAAACCCGCCGAGTACACTACCTGTAGTGGTGAGTAAAGATGTGCATATTATGTCGAACGCGACTCTTACAATATGTGCATATTATGTAGAACGCGACTCTTACAATATGTGCATATTATGTCGAACGCGACTCTTACAATATGTGCATATTATGTCGAACGCGACTCTTACAATATGTGCATATTATGTAGAACGCGACTCTTACAATATGTGCATATTATGTAGAACGCGACTCTTACAATATGTGCATATTGTGTAGAACGCGACTCTTACAATATGTGCATATTATGTCGAACGCGACTCTTACAATATGTGCATATTATGTAGAACGCGACTCTTACAATATGTGCATATTATGTAGAACGCGACTCTTACAATATGTGCATATTATGTAGAACGCGACTCTTACAATATGTGCATATTATGTCGAACGCGACTCTTTCAATCGCGATATCTCAGCAATGGTGATACTTAGAGAGAAAAATCATAACAGCCATTTTTGTAGAGAATTTTGAGACCTACAAATTTAGTCCAAAGTATTTTTTATGATAAAAGTTACTATTTCTGAGAAACATCCAAAAACCTTGAAATTTTGACTTTTGACTATTATATATTTTGACTATTCAAAAGTACCAAGTGATGGTTAATTTGAAATAAACGATTTTGATTTGATTTGATTTGACCCCGAATAACTTTCAAAGCTCACATGGAATTGATAGGGACTTTTAATATTTTTTTTAAATTTTATGGGTAAACCCAAGGTCTTGACCAAAATTTGGCTGCGTCGGAATATTTGTTATTTCAATTGTCTAAATTGACCGGACTAGAAGCGTCGTTGTGCTTTTTTGGCAGAGGTAAAAAAATTTAAACTCGCGTCAGAACACGTGTTGCCACATCGAAAATTGTAAGACGGAGGGAGTTCGGAATCGGCGTTTTATAAACTTGTCGTGTTTGTGTACGAGATCGCAATAAATGAATGTTGTTTTTTATCCCTTAAATGGTAATATACTATGATAAATAAAGGAATTTGTGCCAAGTTAGTCCCTAAACATTCCAAAATATTAAAACATTCACGTAAATCATAATATTAATGTTGAAGAGCTGATAGGTCTGCTGTCGGCAGTCGGCACACCCGGACCGCAAGCCGTTATTATTCACGTGGGCAAGTACTTGTACCTACCGCGAGCGTTATAATTATGTCCAATGCAATTATTATCGCAACATAAGTGGTCTGCAACAAGTGTTGTCGCCGGTAGTACACCGTGGCTATAGGAAGTGAGCGCTCTGTCCGGTCCGCAGACGGCACGACGCCACTGCTGGTGTTCAGCAACCGGCACGAGGTGCGCGGCGTGTCGCTGCCGGCGCTGACGGCGCGCGCGCTCATCTCGTCGCTCAAGAACACCATCGCGCTGGACTGGCGCCGCGACCCCGCCTCGGGCGAGGTGCAGCTCTACTGGACCGACGTCGTGGACGACAACATCTACCGCGGCACCATCGTGGGCAACGGTCAGTCATCACACCCTAACACCCTAACGCCCTAACAAGCTGACTTGCTATTCAGTGGTTAATTGCAATTTTTAGATTTGAAGATGAACTGAATTTTCCGTATCAGAGACTGATGAATATATTCTGACGTTATCATTCGTAAGTACAATCGATATCCAAGTACTTGAGACTATGTAACTACACAGCTCTAAGCGGCATCGAGGCGGTGGTGCGGCAGGGGCTGTCCACGGCCGAGGGGCTGGCGGTGGACTGGGTGGCCGGCAACCTGTACTGGGTCGAGAGCAGTCTGCATCAGATCGAGGTGGGCACCTGGCGACACGCAACTTACTCTATTAAACAGAACTTTATGTTGTGGTATGGTACCTGGTAGTTGTTGCTTGATAAAATAAGAAATGGTCTACAGATCTAAAGTCTAGACCATAAGTCCATAATATGAAAGCAGTTAATAAACATTTACGTAATTATACCGTTAACAAGTATCATTCTACAGATTACGCGGATTGCCACATATAAAAGAGTGCAGGTACATTAAATCTACATCAGCTGCCGATCCCCACAGCAGAACACCATAAGAAATACTGGAAATAAGCAAAGTATACTAACTTAGCTGTCTCTAAATATATCAATAGTTTTAATTTTCTTACGGCTTATCACCTGAACTTAATACACTTCAAGTGTAAGTCCTAGAAATATGATTTCTGTAAAAGCATGTAATTTTTGGCCATTATGTTTTAAATTTAGACCATTTGAGGTATCTTTGCTAATGGTACATATGGGAACTGAAGATATTTAGATTTGTTCATGCTGTCATACCGAGTAGCGATGAGTTAATCCACGGAGAGTCAGCGTCAGGTTGTTGGTGCAGGTGGCGCGGCTGGACGGACAGTTCCGGCGCACGCTGATCGCCGGCGACATGGACAGCCCGCGCGCCATCGCCGCCGACCCGCGCCTCGGTCAGTACTCACTACACTACACCCTGTATATACTAATCACTACCACTTTATTCAAATAAAATCCATTTGAATGTACTACTTGATTACACTCCTGTTGTTACAAAATCTTTAAAATTTAATCCTAAAAGCCTGCACTGCTTTTTGGAATCATTATAAGTGCGAACATGTATTTAGAAGTCAATTTAAGATTTTTAAATTTTCCGTCCACTATGATTCTGATCTTTATTAAATTGATAAGTGTAAAGTGAATGAAGTTATGACGTAGGTATAGGAGTTAGTTGTAAACTTACTTGGGTGGTGGGTTTACTAGTAGGTAGTGTGGAAAGGTGCCCTAACCATCCTCTCTCTTTTTTTCTTTGACTTTGTATTATTTAAGTCCAAATTATTTTGACATATATTTGATCAATTGTTTTGACTTCATTATGATAACATTATGGGATTTGCTTATTTGACCATGTTGTATTTAAATCAGAATGGTTTTGACGTTAACTTAAAAATTATTATGACTTTTTGACTTTAATTATCCCTATTATAATGTAATCTGTATAATGTAATTTTATTATTTTATTTTTTGTATTTGTATGCCCATAATAGGCTGATCATAGCGCACTTTATCCTCAAATATGAATACCAGTGGCGAAGAGTCCATACAAGCCGATTCCCACCGGGTTACCTTTCAAAAATCAGTTCCATATTCATACAAAAGTATTTACATTCTATTTCATTAACAAAGTATTATTAATTAAATGCCTGCGCGATTTACAATAGCAATAGTAATTCTTAGCAATACCCTAAGTATCACATTTCATTTTATAGTCGTAAAGGTAACTCGACGAATTACAGCTTATCTCGGCCAACGTTTTACTATGGGGCGAAAAGAGACAGAGCGTGTCACCATCTCTTTCTAATGCTCGCTAACTGTACGTAAAATTTAAAGAAAGATAGGCTATTCGCGACCGGGTTGCAGTTCTCTCCTCTCCTCTATTAGAAAGAAACAAAGAAATTATTGTTATTGAAGCACGGCACGGGAGAAAGAAAACACGACAAAATTAAAAAGAATTAGCGTTATAATGAAATCCTTCGCAAGTCATATTCTTTTTATTTTGGCATATTTTCGTGTTCCATTTCGTAAGGTTGAAAATAAATTATTGTTAGTATGTGACATGTTGCTATACCACTGGTGCGTGATAATTTCGTTTGTTATATTTTAATATTTGTGTTATTTAAACTGTGACTGATTCTGTAAGGTAATTTAATCGCAGATTTGGTTAAATACTGTGGATTTTGTTTGTTATTATGGCTTATATTATTCTACCGGCAATATTATTCAAGATATCCTGCAGTAGGTAAGTGTTTAAATATTTATTTTTTTGGACCGGCTTCCCTTTGTCAAAATTTCACCCTTCGCCACTGATGAATACCTAACCACTGTACCTATGTATCACAAATAAAATATTTCTGACTTCTGACTTCTGACTTCATAATCTCGAACAAAGTTGCAAGTCATGCCTAGGGGAAGGTAAGTCAGTCTTGGGGGGCAAGTCAAATTTTTAGAGTGGGTAATCTTTGTGCGCTATAGTCGCGCGCGGTTTTTTGACAATTACACCATACTTTTTGTTAGTGTAGTGTATTGACTAAACTGTTGGTTGTCTCTTGCGCCGCGTCACGAGTCAGTCGAGTTCCGGCAGCCGAGCGAAGCGGTTGTGTGGCCTGATTGTATGCGTGTTGTGGTGTTGGTGAGCCGTAAAATACTCCAATCAGCAGAACAATACATGTGGCGACGAGGACAAAACAAAAGTGAGTACGCAAAAAAATATAATAATAAAAAAAATAAAAAAAAAAGGAAGAAAGGAAATGATCATGATTAAAATAATGAAGTAAACAAGATACGTCATTCTGAACAAATATTTTATCAAAACCGGTTGTTTCAAATGTTAAATAATAGCAATAATACAGCTGTATTTCAACAAAGAATAGAGAATATTAAAAAAAAAAATACCAGCATTCAATTAGTTACGCAATATAATATGGATTATAACAATAACTTTCTACTTATTTCAAGTGTAGGTATGCTACAATCATTGCTTTGATTTAAATAAAAAATAAACCAGTAGGAAATTATATTTTAAAATAATGTTTGACTACCCACCTTAATTCAATATTATACTTTTGTTGCTTAAGTATAGAATATATGTACGATTAACTATTTAGTTGTAAGGTGGTTACAAGGAACATTTTGCTTTTAAGTTACCCATCCAGATAAATAGTAGGAGTTAAACCATTAACCATTTAATCGGTAGTTGCATATGCATTATATTATGATCTATTGAGAGCATATCTCCAAATTATCAAGGATAATCATTATTTAATGGTATAAATGAAGTGTTTATTTTCTTTATATTTGTTGTCTATATTCTATTTATCTCTATCTATTGTCTTTAGCTTGTGTAATTAGTACAAGCCGTTTACGCAAGTAAATAAATCTAATCTTACGCAGAACTTAATATCTACTTCATTAAATCAATGCAAAACTGTGTGCGTAACTAATGAATTAATCAAATCAAATCATTTATTTCAAATAAACCAGTTACAGGCACTTTTGAATTGTCAGAAGGTCGGTCAGTCAATAAGATGAAGCTAGTCGCCCATTCCAAAGAGTAGGTACCTATGGAGAAGAACGGGCAAGAAACTCCATGGACACTCTTTTAAATTTTCAAGCTATTGTTACAAATATTTGATTACATCATCCATGTTGAAATCAACCGCGTGAGAACGATGCAGAAATATATTGTACGCTGAGAGCGTCCATTATGGAAAACACACAAAAAACAATTCAGAAATATTTAATTATACGTGTTTATTGACGACACGGTTGGTGCAGTGGCGGAGCGATCGACAGATGCCCTGCGTGTCGCGGGCTCGATCCCCGCACGGAAAATTTGTATGGCCTACAGATAGCTGTTCCGGGTCTGGCTGTTTGTGCATATGAGTTTAAATGGTTGTAAACGCACCCACGATACAGGAGGAATTCCTAGTGTGGGTCAAAGTTAAAAAAATAAAAAAGAGAAAAAAAAAACTACCTTAAGCAGTTACAACTGAACTGATCATTAAATTGATACTAATGGGAAAAAATAAAAGTAGTAGCACCACAACAACCATATTAGGTTGTTGTGTATAAAAATAATATATACAAAGCAGATTAATATCTGATCATTAAATTGATAGTTATGGAAAAACTAAAAAAAAATAGCACCTAATAAGGTTGTTGTGTATAAATATAATATATACAAAGCAGATTAAAATCTGATCATTAAATTGATAATAATGGAAAAATCAAAAAGAAATAGCACCTTATAAGTTTGTTGTGTATAACTATAATATATGTATGCAAAGCAGATTAAAATCTGATCATTAAATTGATATTGATGGAAAAAAGAAGAAATAGCACCTAATACGGTTGTGAGTGAACATAATACATATTATGTACAAAGCAGATTAAAATCTGATCATTAAATTGATATTAATGGGAAAAAATAAAAAGAAATAGCAGCTAATAAGTTTGTGAGTGAACATAATACATTTATTTACAAAGCAGATTAAAAACTGATAATTAAATTGATAATCATGGAAAAAAAAAAGAAATAGCACGTAATAACGTGCGTGAACATAATATAAACAAAGCAGATTAAAAGCTGATCATTGAATTGATACTGTTACGGACTAGGGGTAATAAAATACCGGTTAAGGGTTGCGAAGTTTATTGACAACGAAGGTACAGTCTATAGTAGGCAATGACAAGTAGAATGTAGCTGATGTGGCACCGAAGTCTTCCCTTATTTCCACGAAGTCCGTGTCGTACCCACACAACAACACTTCAGATGTTACTTGGTGTAATTCTCAAAGTGCTCGTTGGGTTGGCGTTGTAAATCGCTTCTTAACTGTCGCTTGTTTCGGTCGATAGACAAATACAGACTGACTGCGCGCTGGCGTCACGGCGCCTTATTTAGGTCAGCTGATCGAACAGTTCAGATAGGTCTAGACGTAATAATAACAGTGCATAATTTCGGGTACGTTCAGCAGGTACCTACGGGTACTTTACCGGAGATGAGTTTCTGGTATTTTCTCTTTCGACCGCGAAACCTCGTTGACAACATTGACGAAACCTGTACCATTCGATAGGTCATCCTAGGTCTATCAATGCGTTTTATATCATAACAACAATTCCTAGGTCTCGCCTTAAAAGTTACGTACTGCATGTCACGCAATATTAAACCTTATGCCGACGACATTAGGTGCATTCGTAATAATATCATGAATTTAGTAATAATGTTGACCAGCTTCGAGTGCAAATAGTTTGATATTAGTGTGTTACATTAAATTGACACATTGGTTGATATAAACAACTAAGTATTAAAATATAGCGGATAAAAGTAATCCGATCATTCAATTGATATGGGCCAGAAATGTGTTCCATTAAAACACAATAGCAGATAATATTTATCTGAAACATTAAATTGATTATTCCAAGGCGTCCCAAAGACGTCACTCCTTTCATTGAAAAAGTTTGATTGCAATGGTGAATCTATCTCTGCGGGCATACGATGGAAGCGATATTTGTTCATATATTTGAAAGCGTCTAATATTAATAAAAATGTGAAGAAAAGGGCCCCTCCTTCCTACATTTCAGCGGCTTAGAATTGCAGGAATTGTTACACATCAATCCTGAAGTCAATATCGAACCAAGTGAAGTCGTGGACTGACGCGATTGAAGTAGCAATATCTAAACTAGACTATTTTGCACCGTAACATAGTAAAATCTACGAGCGACATACAGTTAGGATGTTCAAACAAAAACCGGGTATAAAAATTAGAAAAATCCTGGTGAGATTCGGACTACTTAATTTCACCCGTATCACAACATTACAGCTACTCATTTCATTGTTATTAAATAATCAATAAATAATTAATCCAATATAAACATGGGTATGTAAAAATAATAAATTGAATTCGAACTGATATTACAGAATATTGGCGGCCAGAACAATAGCAATGTTTTAAATTATTGAAGGAAATTATAATTAAAATACCTAGCTCAGGATATTATGCTGTAAATGATCGTACCAGTGTAAATGATTGTACCAGAGAGACATAAAAAGAGGCTTTAGCCCTTATATGGCCAGTAGAGTAGGTACTTTCATATTCCTCTACGGTA
>JADWQK010000200.1:0-34956 GCA_017933935.1 Sesamia nonagrioides
TAGTTACAATATAAAACTAAACAACCATTCTTCAAGTTGTCACTATAATTTAACTTGGCTTTTAACAGAATATGAAATTTCAGCACCACCTTAATAACAATTAACCTTGTTAGTGAACTACAACACATATACCGTGCCTTTCTTTTGGCAAAATATCAGTAATCCTCGCTAAATCACACATAAAATTCTTAAAACTAGCCTGTAACTAACAATGTACCGCAAATCAGAAGAGAATGCATGAGAGAGAGTGGTATGTAATCAGCAACCGTTCACCTTATATAATCTAATTTATATACCTTTGGGCGCCAACTGTAACAAGATGGCTCTGGGTCGCTTGAAGAAGGATTTGTGAGGTGAACCATTGTGACCACAGCTCATCGGTACCTGCATAAGTTATCTTAGGTTGTGCACAATATTGAAATGATTAAAACTTGGTTAAGTATAGCCTATTTAGACGCAACCTGTTCTAAACTCACTCTCTCTCACTAGATACATCCAACAATAAATAAGTACAGGGAGACTAACGTTTCTGATTAGCTTTCCTGACCAACGCTTCCGATTTACGTTACAAAGACCCTTGGCTTCACTAACTGACGGGTGTCAGATTAATGCACGATGACCGCGGCCTGCGGGAATAGGTATTTCAGGAACACCCAGGAACAAAGAAATTGTGACAACTTATACTTGTCTAGTCGTCGTCGAAAGAGAATTGGATGTGCCGTACCACCAGGGTTCAGCACACTTCCACTCCAAACAAGCCTTATCCGATCGGAATCAAGGCCACCTGCGAGAAGTTAGGAGCGATGCCTCCACACGGGTTCCTGCCCCAGGCCCGCCAAAAAGAGCCAAATCTAGAACAACATTTGACCTAAGTCAGCACCATAGAGCAAGAAAACACGGGGAGAAATATTCTGGGTACAGAAATGAATACTCACAGAAATATCAGCCACATTGCTAGACGTTTAACCCCATAGGGTTTATGGCGCAAACACGCCAACCTTGCGTACCAGCAACGCCAGCAAATCAGCCACCACCGAGCAAGTCATCAATCGTTCTTCTAGAAACTTCACCAGCCAAACGAACGACCAAACTCCTAAATGATTTTCTTGAACCATAGACAAATGCGTTCCAAGAATTGCATTTTTAATTTTAGACTCTTGAGTTGGTTTTTATTCTTAATGTTAATTTTACCCATTTCCTTTTCATTTTATTTAATTAGGTCGTTGCTTATTTAAATTGCGTTATTTTGTTATCGACCGTATTTTCGCGTAACGCCATCTCTCGGCTCGATGTCTCAACTCGTGTCAAGAGATGTCACCCGCTGTCATTATTTTGCTACGTGACAATACTTATATATATAGGTCGTAACGATTTGGCACTTTGAAGTTCATAGTCTTCACCAGGAAGGGCTCCTTCCAATGCTGTATGTTTTCCCTGTCGGCACATAATATCGGTTTTATTTTTATGTAAAACCGTTATATTGATGTGCCTCCGGAAAACATACAGCATTGTTAATGAAGACGTGTTTGATATCTGCTGGTGATATTCAATTATGTAAATAAGTTACACAACGCTATGATGATTAGTAAACTCTCAATTAGAATTAAAAGTACTCACTGGATTAGTTAGCTATTTTATTTGAATCAACTTAATACAAAATTAACGATTTAGTTATGGATTATCTACTGTTGTATATAAGAAAACAATAATCAGTACATTACTCTTATTGATTATATTATTTAAGATGGAGTAAACGTATTGAAAAATGAATTTCAGTTACTTCTGGGAAGCTCTATATTGCGACAATAATGGTTGAAAAATGTGCTGCATGATTTATAATTACCACGCGAAAGAATATCACCTACAGACTGATTATTAGCCATCCTAAAGAAGCTACTGCTGATCTACAGCTTCCTGGAGATGCATGAACGCCTTTAGAACAGTGCGCACCCAGTTTCCAATGACGGTGCGCGACGCGCTTTCGTATTACTTTTTGATATGGTAATAAAGAGATTGTTTAAGTAGTCAACTTCGGCCCGTATTGTTTTTTTTTTTTTTTTTTTTATTATAGATCTAACTGATTAACTGGACATATGTTTTTGTCATCATATTTAGAAAGTTTCTATGCCGATTGACGATAATTGTGTGTATCAGTCTTAGCTCCGAATGCAGGCATAAGATATATATTATCCCCATCATCGATAAAGTTGTCTTTAGAAATGTTAAGCAGGGTTAGATCGTGAACCCTACGGCCTGAAGCTAATAACAAGATAGTAGCTGTCCTTCGAGCTAAATCGAGTAGTGTCTTTAGGTGGATTAGAAGAAATCCAGTCTAATACAATTCGTGGGTCCCACGTGACTGATGGCCGTGCTGTTTGGGCTTCGCTACCTCCTATTGCTTTAGGAAAACATACATTAAGAATTTGGCTATGTCAAGTGGTCGTGGATACTTTGGGTTTACTTTGAGACTTGGAGCACCATATTGACCTCGATTCTCCTAAGTGCTGGTAGGTAAGTTGACAATGTGGAATTAAGCCAGCTATTCCTCAGTGGTTCCTTTTCTTGTGTGGACCATTCCTTTATTTCGGTACCCCACCCCCAACTTTTTAGACTTTCGACTCTGTACCTGTGATGGGGGCTGTGATGTTGAGAAGACGATTATTGTTTCTGACAGATTCCGAATTTCGTGAGGGTGATCCATTGCCCTGGATTTCAGGTCTTGTAGCCAGAAAGATCGAGGCCAGTCCGGTGCTACTATCAAGTAGAGTCCCGTAGCACTGTTCAGGTGGGTTAGTACCCTGAGAAGAAGGCTGCTGACTGTATTGTACCTCCTTGGGAGGTAGTGAGCTGAAAGTGTTATTCCGAACCTTTCTGTTAGATGTAAGAGTTTGAAGGTAAGTGCTAGTAACCCCAGTGACTTTGTCCCGTCTTCCTTTCATCAACATCATCATCTCAGCGTTAATCCCAGTCGCATCCGAAGCTTTTCAGCTTTGGAGCCTGGGGTTCACTTTACAGTCCAACTGCTGATTTTGGCTAAACTTCGATATTTTTCGTGAAGCGACTGCCGTCTGACCTCCACAACCTGAAGGCTATATCGAAGCAATGCAGTTAGACCAATTGTTGGCCTTTGGAGGGCTCCAACAACCCGTAACGACTGCCATTAGATGTTCGTATGGCAACCGGGACCATCGGCTTAACGTGCTTTCCGAGGCACGACCGGTCGATCAATTCTTTTTATTGCTGCTATTACTGCATAGAGTTCTTTTTTGTTGCTGTGCCACATCTTTTGGCGATTTGACCATGCACCGTCGGGTGCGTCGGGTCCAAATGGGCATCCCATCCCCAATCCGAAGAATCCGTCGTTAGGAAATTGGTTGCAGGTTTTTTGTGTATGAGTGATGTGGCCTGTGGCTCAGCGCCATCACTCCATCACTTGACATACGACTTGTGGTACTACCTGACTTTGTCGAGGCCGTTTCTTGTTGAAGCTTCTCATGAATATTTTTATTTCTCGACAGTGAAGTCTTCCCCGGGGGACTACAAAGTTCGCGAAGTTCAGCTGCCCCAGTAGGCTTTGCAATTCTCGCAGGTTGATGCGATTTTTCTGTAGCAACCGATCTAGGGAATTTTTGAGAATTTTTCTCTTCTTTATTGGAGATGACATCGTATTTGTAGCCGTTTTCTAAAGAATGCCGAGATACTTCAGATCTTGAGTCGGTATTATGACCGATTTTGGGTAATTTATCTGCCAGCCCAGGTATTCCAAGTGCTTCACGGCTTCCGCAGCCTGAAGGCATAACTTGGATTGGTCTTAGTCGACTAGAAGGAAATCTTCTAGGTACACTAGCACTCGATATCCCTTCGCACGCAGGATTTCCGCAACCCAGCGTATTACAGAAGAAAAAAGGCGCGGCGCTAAAGCCAGGGCGAAAGGTAGGCATGACATCTCGTAAAGTTAGTTTTCGTAACTGATTCTTAAAAAAACAATCCGATGAGATGTTGCAGCTGGGACATGAAGGTATGCGTGAGATATGTATGTTTTTGTCATCCAGTCTCCAGGTTGGAGAAAGTCTAATACCGTGGTTTGAGATATCAGACGAAAATGTTTTATTTTCACGCATTTGTTTAATTCTCGATGATCTAAAATTGGCCGCATTATCCCGTAAGCTTTTCTTCCGCAGAAACAGCTTGGAGATAAAACTGGGTGTTTTACTGGAGACTGGTTGTAACACGCCTTGATTAAAAAGGTCTTTTATGATCTGAGACATGGCCGGGGACGGTTTGGTTGCGTATTGAGTCATTAATGGTATAGTTGGCATTAACAAAGGAGGTTTCTTGCATAAAGGTATTCGAAACCCCGTAATTGTGGATATTATAAACCAGCCGCGCCTCGCGGTCTCACCCCCTTTTTTTTTTTTTTATCTACCCTCTCCTTCCGATCGCAGCACGACGCTACACAGCCCAAATCCCCCCGCATCAACGGGCCATCCAACGCAAAAAGAACCCCCCCAATCGGACCAGCAGCTCCCGAGATCAGTGCGCTCTAACAAACAAACAAACTCCTCAGCTCCATACATCAGTATAGGTTTGTTGGCACATAGTATTTGCCACTGATTTTAAAAGTAACTCAAACAACCTCCCCTGAAACGTGTCGGATAGTCACTTTTCCTCATCTTTGTTTCGAAAGGAATAGTTTTTGGTTTGTTTATAATCGTTATTTTTCCATTTGTACGTTTGTCTGTTCTGTTGCCTTTTGTGGGTATTTTGAAAATTTATTTTATTTTGTGCTTGAGGTCTGTATTTGGAGGTAGACGGTACTGGTTCTTTGT
Source organism: Sesamia nonagrioides (assembly GCA_017933935.1). Lineage (NCBI taxonomy): Eukaryota > Metazoa > Arthropoda > Insecta > Lepidoptera > Noctuidae > Sesamia > Sesamia nonagrioides. Next base: position 4,830 of record JADWQK010000200.1, read on the forward strand.
ATTTATCTTTGAATTGTTCTTTAGTTTTGCCAATAATGAGGCCCTCTGAGGGATTGGATTAGTAAAATTAGTTTTGCTTGATAAAATAAAAACTCCTCACTAGGCGGTATATTATTCAACGCTATTTGAATGTTTTTATTTAGGGAACATATTTCGTCGTTAATTTTTAAATTGCGGAAGCCTGAGTACGCCAGTATGCCTGACAAGGTATTTTTGTACCGGATATGTTGCCACGTGGGCGTATTAAAATGTTGCGAGATTTATTAACCCTAGATAGCTAACCTCCGTCGAATCGACGGGTATGGCACAGAAATATTGCTGTTTCTTATTAACGGTGCACTCGAACTTTTTATCTTTTCTAACCAACTCAGTCGCCAGTGAGGTCTATGAAGTGGCGCATGCGTCGGGCAGGTAAGTGTTATAGTTATTGAGGTACTTGAGTTTTGCCCGTCGTTTCGACGGATGGTTAGCTTTAACGTCGTTTTTTTGTTTGAGTGTGTGTTTATATTTTTAACCTAGGATTGTGTTTGTTATAGATTTTTATAATGTCTTCGTTAAATGATGATGATATATCGAATATTATAAACCATGAGCTTTCTGATGACTTGGATAATGCTTCTGCCAGTGAGACTGAAGACTTTGTGGAGGAGGATGATATCCAAAGTGACGAAAATTTTGAATCGTCTGATTCCAAAGAAAATCATATAACAACTTCAACTTTACATCATGATCGAGCATCAAGCTCTAGTGCTGTGGCTCCAGAAACCCCATCCAGCAGTATCAGTCAACTGCCTCAAAGGAACATACGAGGCAAAATTAGCAAATGTTTGGGCTATCACTAAAGGGTACACTTCAGTTAGAACCTCTGCAAGGAATATCGTGGGAACAGCTAGGGGACCTAACTGTTCATGCAGAGGTATTACAAGTGCAAACTCTTGCTTCGAACTTTTTTCACAAATGAAATTATTGAAGAAATTGTCAAATGGACGAACGTCGAAATATCAGTGAAAAGAGCGATAAGTATATCAAACTGTAACCGCTACACAAGGTGATACTAACACTTTAGAAATAAGGGCGTTGGTGGGGGTTCTCATTTTGTCTGCAGATCTGAAAGATAACCATTTGACTTCAGGTGATTTCACCAGAACCACAATAATTAGAATTGAATATTTATTCAATTCTAATTATTGTGGATCTGGATATGTTGCTGCAATGAGCCGTGAAAGATTTGACTTTCTTGTGAGATGTATGCGATTTGATTACAGAGATCTCTGACTGCAACGATCACAGAACAATCTCTTTACACCCGTCCACCCATGTGGATACTTTCGACCAGATGTGCTCTAACATGTCAAGTAGCCGAAAAAACAGTAGATGTCCAGTGTGTGTTTTTATGAAATGATAAATATTGCTTGCATCAATAGCTACATTATACAGTGTCATAATTTGTCCACAGCTGGGCAAAAGGTAGTTCCACGTAGAAACTTTATGAAAACACTATATTTTCAACTAGCAGAGCCTTGGTTGAAAACAAGACTGACAAAAACTGCGATGCCAGTGCAAGTGAAAGATAAAATCAGGAACGTGCTTTTAGTGCATCCGTCCACTAGTCAAGGTCAGCAGACATCAAGTGCATCATCAGGATATGTAGAAGAGTCTTCTGCTTCCTCAGCAGGAGAAAATCGCAAAAGGAAGACCTGCGGGAAGTGCCATTACAAAAAAAAATATGACCAAAAGTGTTTGTTCAAAATGTAAAGTATCGATTTGTGGTGAACTAAAAATTGATTTTTGTGTGACATGTGCTAAAGATATATAATATATTTTATGTTATAGTAATAGGTTATTATGTCTTTCAAGTCTGATAAAACCAAATAAATAGAAATATAAATGTTTCTAGTTGATTTTGAATGCCAAAGTTTATAGTGATAATAAATTCTTATTTTTTAGGTGATCTCAGCTGATTTAAAGTTAAAATACTTAAATTTACTAAAATTAATTAACAAAATATTAAAAACCAATTCAAAAAATGACGGATGATTAGCTTAAACAGGGTATGCCCAAACGTTAGCTATCTAGGGTTAATTGGCGTAATCTTTTATCATCGGCTGGTCTGACAAAGGCTCCTATTGGTATCCGACGTGCAATGTTGATGCATTATAAAATAACTGACCTGGCTGTATAACGCATCGATCCGAGGATCGACCGTTACCTATGATCTGTAATCGCGTAATTTCTTGCGCGGGGCTCCTTTTGCTCTGCCTCGCTGCCCGAAGAGCTGCTGGAACTCGAAGAGCTCCGTATGTTTTCTGGGTCCCTCTCGGAAGTTGGTGATGGCGTGATTGGCTTCGGTAGCCGTATCGACGTCATCATTCGAGATTCATTATATGTGAGAAATACGAGTTTTACTATTTGTAAAACTTATTTATCTTACACTTTTGCTAAAGGTATTTTAAGAATAGTTAACCGATTAACTAGTTATTTTTTTATTTCGACAGAACGCGGCTAAAGCACACAACGCTATGAACTTCAAAGTGACAAACCGTTACCACTTCCTAGCTGGCAGCGCTGCTAGCGCCATCTTGAGTTTATTTTTAGTACCTTATCTATGTTATAGACCACGCATAGACCGCAAAGCTCACACTGCTTCTTCATTAACAATGCTGTATGTTTTCCGGAGACACATCAATATATTTTTACATTGTTGATCAAGGCATTCTGGAGGAATAAACTTTGAAAGATGAGCTTTTTTGGGCGCTCGCGGGTACCTATCACCTTAAGAGTCTACAATCGCGTGCACCTCGCGTTGCTGTTGTCAACGCGCGCGTCGGAGGGATTAAAGGTTACGTATAATGTTATAAATAAAATTCTACGCAACCCTAAGCGTTAGTCGGTCAAATTTTACTATAATTTTATTAACTTAATATTATGATTAAGACGCCATATTTGGCTCAAACAACACATAAGACAATAAAATTTTTTTTATAGTAATTTGCAATATTGATTATTGTGAAATTGCCTTTATTACACTATACGCGACAAATACGTTTACTTAAACGATATTTCGTACTCAATCCTCTGTTTTATAGTAAAACTGGGCGTCTTAAAATAAACTTAACTTTAAACATAGTATTCAGGAAGTAAATCTGTGAATACAATTATATGGAAAAATGCGACTCGGGTACGCTCTTAATAAAGCAAATAAACTGTGAAACAAACAATACATATATCACATTTTCTAATAAGATATAAGTTAGGTATAAGTAGGTACTTACATTTCTGGTTCAGTAGGAAGTATGAAAAATGATAAGTCCGGGTTTGCGAAATCGTTATTGAGGCACCCTAAAACACAACAATATCTTTTTCCCCCTTTTGAAGTCATGATACTCGTAATAATTAATATGATGGTAAGTGGCCGGCGAGAGTTGACGAACCCGAGCGGTCATGTAATTTACGCGCGTGCTCACAGTCACGCGGCACAGCCCGTACTGCCCCCATGTTATTTCCAAGCTATTTTATGAACAACGCGTTAAGGATTGGTGTTTATCGAAAAAATGAGTAAGTGCACTTTTAATAAAAACGTAATGAATTCAAATTATTGAGATCATGTCAACGCATCGCAGTCGTCGCACATCAAGCTAGGTACTACAATCTGTCAACTTTATCGCTAAAGCATTATAGTTCAAGTTTGGGTGGGAAAGTTTGACAGTTTCGGGTAGGTTCACCTGCTGGCGTCCATACTTCTGCATTAAGGCGTATTTAAAAAATTGGAATCAACTACTTATGTACAATAATGTTCAATCAAAAACAGTAAAAAATATCCTTACCCCTAAATAATGTCAACCAATCTTAAATCAATCACTCTATTTTAATAATTGTTCAAAATGTAGTCCACCTCTTTGTAGGCATAAACGTGCACGTTTAAATAAATTTTCATTTAGTTTAATTAAAACACTAAGTGTCATTTTTCACTTCGTCAAAAGCGTTTATAATCCTAGATTTTAGGTCACCTAGGCTTTGAGCCTCTTCCACATACACACGACGTTTTATTTCACCCCACAATTAAAAATCACAAGGGGTAAGATCCGGTGATCTGGCAGGCCACGGTATAGGGCCACCACGACCGATCCAATTTTGCCTGTATTTTCTGTTCAGGTAATTGCGTACTTGTACAGCGTAGTGAGGCAGAGCGCCATGGTGTTGATAGTAGAAGTTGCGGTGATAGCACACCGGAACTTCTTCTACTAACTCCTCTATTATGTTTTCCAAAATTTCGAGGTACTTTGGCCTGGTCAAGGCACCTTCAATGAAAATGGGCCCTATTATTTTGTTTTTAATTACCACACATACATTGGCACTAAACGCACTTGGTGATGCGTCTCTCGCACCAAATGTGGGTTATGAAAAGACCACCAATGATCGTTGTGCACGTTGTAGAGGCCTACACGAGTGACAACGCTTCATCCGTCCACAAGGCGTTGGCGTCGCGATGACCTAAAAGCCACTCGCACAAGTCTCGACGTGATACAGGATCAAGGTCAAGGAGTTTCTGAACGGGCTGGTAGTGATATGGGTGTAGTTCAGAAGTGGTAAGCAGCTTCCATACTGCATTCTGACTAACACCAAAGCGACGTGCCGCATCGTAAGTACTGGATCTGGGATCTCGCTCGAAAAATTCCATAATATGGTCTTCGATATCGACCGCCAGTCGTGGTCGGCCAGACCCTTGTGCGTGGCTCGGGTTGCGAAACTGTCCATGGTCGAGCAACCTTTGGGTAACTGCTGAACTAGTCCTTGCATTGGGGACAGTGGGGTTTGCAATTCCTAGAGCTCGTATCCCAGGTATACTCTCCGACGCGTACAGTCTCCGGGCTGCACGTAAACTTTCACCACTTTGTAAGTACACTCGCAACATTTCTAAAAACTCGCGGTTCGTGTAGTCTGACATAGTGACCGATGCGTTTTTAAGTGATTCACAATTCGTAAACGGAGCCCGTTATAACTGCGGAGTTTGCGCGCGAAACACACCGTCAGGCCAGAGCGCGCGTGACTCACTGTCGTGTCTCACCGACTTACGGGCTACGGGTCCTAGGTAGGTGGAGGGCGCGCGGGGTAACCGCAAGACAGCGCCCGCGCACGCGGCCGGCGCTAATACTACGATATTTATAATAATTTGGTGTCTCTCATTTGCTGATTTTAGGGCGGACGAAAACATGATTTTTTTTAAACTAATGATGTAGATTTGTTCTGTTATTGATGCTGAGGCCCCCATTTTTTTGCACACTATAAAAAAGGTTTCTCTGTATACAACATTACTTTTTCTTTATACGAAACCTGAATATAGTTTGTTTAGAATAAGCAACTGAATCGATTTCAATCATTTTTACACCACTTTATATTTTACCCCAAATACATTAAGAAATAGTTGCAGTGTTTTTTTGCAACTGTAAGCGTGGCCAGGGGAGCGGTGCGTTGACCATGTTTTTGTTGGGCCGGCAAAAGTTACCACCCACCAGACAAAGTCTTGCCGCCAAGCGATTTGTCGTGTTCCGGTATGATGTTTGGTTAAGCCGTAAGGAGGACGGGTCTGAGCAGTTGTGTTGCGATGTATGCCGGGTACGATGCGCCAAATGTTGTTGTGTCTGGAGTTTGATCGTGGAGGGTCTCCAGATCAATCTCCCTCTGGAGCAGCATCGTTGGTCGTGTTGTTGGGTTTAACATTGCATTACCTCGCTCAACTGCCGTCTTCCTTCCTATTCACTAAGTCTTTTAAAGTGAATAGGCTTAATAAACTAGCGCGCTTTACCATCAACGATTGCATCACTGCTTACCATCAGGCGGGATTGCGGTCAAGCACTAGTTTACAATTATAAAAAAAAAACATAGCTCATTAGTTCATAAGTTCGTGGTTTTTCATGATATCTTTTTGAAATATTGTAGATAGATTCTTTACTTAAATATACTGGACACGTGTTTCGTGTTTCGCACATACAAAAAAGTAACGTTGTATAAACATACATATATATGTATTATGGGCAAAGTGATTAATCGTGATTTATTAATAATGCCCGGGCATTATTAACAATGCCCAAAAAGAGCGGGCAATGTGATTATAACCAATAAATTTATCACATTGCCCAGGCATTATAAATAATGCCCAGTGCCTATTAGGCAGAGTGATGTAAAGCATGTACTTTCAAATGGATACTTAGTTGGATAGACCGAGTGGTACAAGTAATAAAATCAATTATCGGGTAGAGTAATAATAAACTCATGTTTTATAGTTTAGTATTTATTTTTAAAATTTATGTAATCAGACTTCGGTTTTACTATATTTAACTATAATCTATTGTAGTTCCAATGCAGTTTGGAAGTATTACGCACTCGTTTTCACTCATATGTAGGTAGATATTGTGAGTAAGCGCGCTACCAAGCTGCAGCGAGGAATGAGTTTAAAATACTTCTCGGCGTGAGTAAGTTAAATTACAAAACTAACAATCTAAATGGAACCAAATGAAAATCACATCTCCGATTATTTAATCATCATCCTTTTATCGTCCCACTGCTGGACACGGGTCTCCTCTTATACAGAGAAGGATTGAGCGTAATCACCACGCTTGCTCAATGTGGGTTGGCGATTTCAGACTTAACATCCAAGTTTCCTCAAGGTGTTTTCCTTCACCTTTTAATCAGTCATTGGTGTCCAAGATATAAGTACTTAGAAAGTACATATAACTTAGAAAAGTTACATTGGTACTTGCCTGACCTGGAATCGAACCCGCAATCTCATACTTGAGAGGCAAGTGTTTTGACCACTAGGCCACCACGACTTAAATTAAAATTAAAAATAATAAATTGAAGTTTACTGTAAAGTTATAAGAGTCCTACTACGATTCTTATAACTTTAGAGAGTAAATTTCAGTCATCATTCATTTTAGTCTCATAGGTAATATTTATCCAATAAAAGTTTTCAATCTTTGGACTTAATAAACAAAAAATAACGTTAAAAAAAAAAACAGAATGAAAACTATTGTAATTTAAGTACCTAACAGATTTAAAACTCAGTAGTTTACTTTAAGTGCTTGAAACTTAATAATATCAAATAAGCATAAAAAAAGTAACTTAGTAATTTCAAATTAAAAAAAAAAAAAAAACTAACGAAATCGAATTTAAGTCACTGCTGTGGCCATCACGCTTAAAATAAACTCTAAAATTCTAACTCAGTAATCAAATCAGTCTCATTATCCGAATTTAAAAAAAGAATTATCGCCCGCTCGCTTATTGCTCCGTGACAACGCGAGACCTCATACCTACAGCACGAGACATCCTTTTGACCCTGCAGTTAGAAACCATTCGTTATCCTCCATATTCGCTAGACCTTGTTCCAACGGACTCCATTTCTTCGTGATTTAGACAATTATCTACGTGGCAAGTTTTATTCCCAGGAGGCAGTACAAAATGCTTTCAGTCAGTTTGTGCAGTCTAGATCGTCAGAGTTCTATTGCAAAGGCATTAATGACCTTCCTATTAGATGGCAGCAATGTATCACTACATGTTATAAAACAAAGTCACTTTCCATTCCCTATGTCCCTTTGTATGATTATATCTTTAAAAATCCGCTATGGATTTTAATGCGGTTTTATTATATATAGAGTGATTAAAGAGGAGCCTCTGTGGCATAGCGGCAGCGAGCGCGGCCGCTGCGCGAGGCGGTTAATATATTTGCGCTGCGCGGGTTCGATCCCCGCGCAGTGCAATTGATGCAATGAATATGAATATTTGCACTGGTCTGGTCGTGTCTCGGAAAGCACGTTAAGCCGTTGGTCCGGGTGCTGTGCGAATAACTAATGGCAGTCGTTACGGGTTGTTGGAGCCCTCGAAAGTCTAACAATTGGTCTAACTGCAATGCTTCGATATCGCCTTCGGGTTATGGAGGTCAGACGGCAGTCGCTTCACGGAAAATATCGAAGTTTAGCCAAAATCAGCAGTTAGACTGGTAAAGCAGATCCCAGACTCCAGAGCTGGAAAAAGACTTCGGATGCGACTGGGATTAACGTTGAATAATTAAGAGGATTAAAGAGGAAGGTTTATATGAATAATAACATCCATTGAATTGTGGAGAAATACTATTATTTTTGACTTTTTTTAATGTGATGTCGTAAATAATAAAAAAAAAAATCCGGGTTTTGCAGTGAAACGCAGGCTAAACCTTACGAGATTTATCAAAATATTGTACACATTGAAAAGGTCTACAAAAGTCCGCGATGGTATATGTCTATCTCTTATAGATATCCCACAATATTTTTTTTTGTCATTTACTTTTTAAGACAAATACCGGCTAATTTTCGAAGTGATTTTAACCATAGTTGATTTAATGTAGATCTATATTGCCCTTTACAATATGTGATTTAAATGAATATTTTCGAAGGTATTACACTAATAAATAAATAAATAAATTGTTTGTTTCTCAGCTTCTTACATAATTTTTATAATAATTTTCTTAATTATTCTAAATAGCACTGATGTATAATTTGCCTGAACTAGGTAGAACCTGTGCTTCAGGCGTAAAAGTGCTTATTAGGTATACATTTTTAATTTGCAACAAATTAACAATAAAAGTATTAGGTACGTAAAATCTAGGACACAACGGAAGTATACATTGTTATTATTAGTATTCTATTGCTTACATAGTATTATTAGTCTGTTAATGTAATGATTATTTCTAAATTTATTTACATACTGTAAGTAGGTCTTCAGTCTGCTCATATGATAAACCTTGTAGATAATTAGAAACGACATTCTTACAGCTAAACTAATTCAAATTATTAATATTTAATACTCTATTTAATCTATTGTATAAAAAGGGCCCTAAGAACGCATAGAATTTGTGTGTAATTTATGCATATTTATGGATAGAGGTTGAGCTGCACACTATATCATTCAGCTTTTTGTTAAAGCTGTTTGTTACACTATATTAAAATTATATAGTAGAATAATATTATTATTCTTGGTAGGTTCTTAGTTTTACAGCAAAATGATGGGAGAGATGGATAGTGGACATGTTTCCAGAGAGCCAGCGAGACAGATAGTGAAGCAATGCAGTGATAAATCCCCAAATGATAATTTATATACAAAACAGCAAATAATGATTGTTCAATGTATTTCCTCCAGGTTTACCTTCAAACTACATCCGTGTGGGTCCTAAAGGTTATTTATTGTTTAAAACTTACATGGAAGATGCCGCTAACATATACAACATGCCCCTGAGACCTAATGACGTGTTTGTCGCCAGTTATCAGCGATCTGGTGGGTATCTAGTTACATTAAAAAGTTGGTTTATAAAGACATTTTTGCCGAAAAATTAATGATCCACTCGGATCTCATATTTCTCAACTTGCTAAAAATGTCACCCTTCTCTCAGATATTATTATATATTTCTTATTATTTACTTTACAACGGTTTTGTAGGAACTACATGGACCCAAGAACTAGTTTGGTTGATTTTAAATGAATTTAATTATGAAAAAGCAGCAGAGATACTCCTTACCCAACGATACACTTTCGTGGAGTGAGTATAATCAGAAATTAATAATTTATTGTTATACACAAACGGTACGGTACATTGCTAAAAAATCAATTTTCTTCGCTTCTTTTTAATATACATACATGTATCTACTAAAAAACGCAACCCTTAATCTTAAATAATAATTTATTACAGATCCTCCATGTACGTTGGTGAGAAAAAAGAAGAATTTTTGGACAGTATTGCGAAAACTGATGAAAACTTTGACAAAGAGAAGTTTGTTGAAATAATTAAGTCATTCCTAGCTACGGCACCATTGACGTCTGCTCGCTTCTTCAAGACACATTTACCTATGTCCCTGTTACCCCCTCAACTCCTAGATACTGCAAAGATGGTGTATGTGGCTCGGGACCCAAGAGACGTTATTGTATCTGGTTACCACATCAAAAGATTGCATAAGTGGTCCCACAGCAAGGCAAGCTGCAAAGAATTCTGGAACCTAATCCGTAGGGACCTATGTAAGTCGAAAATATGTGTGGTCTAATGCTCCTCTTGATGACCTCTGACATCGCGGTGGCCAGTGGAACTAACCTAGAATGTAATGGAACATTAGATGTTAGGCTTGTTCCGTTGGTCTCTACATGGTATATAAAAACTCTGTAGAGCACGGCTCTCTAGAAGTATAGTCGTATTGACGACCTCGTCCAGTAGTCGGGTATAATTTATCATGTCCTATATTTTATACTTTAACTTTTCCAGTTTCAAAATATATTTTGTAATAACTACTTCTTGATTCACAGTTTCTATGACGCCATATTTCGAGCACGTCAAAGAAGCTTGGGAAAAGAGAGATCATCCCAACATGCTGTTCATGTTCTATGAAGATCTATCTCAGGTAGGTAATACAAGTAGTAAACAGAGCATATTCGATTAGATCTCTGATAACAATCGTCAGCTGAAAAGCAATATAAAAGACGTTCTGAATACAAAAATTGTACATTTTATTGTTGTCAACAAGATTCTTCCACAAATACACATATACGCTGAAATACAAATACGCGCTTTTGTTATTCGATGGCATATGCTCCTTAGGTGTTGGTGTCTTAGTCGTGACGGTCGACAGCTGTAGGTAATTTTCACCCAAGAAGGCGCTTCATGTTGTGGAAATGATTTCATCACCTCTTAAAACGGTGAAAGGAAAAACATCGTGGGACAGATCGTCCGATCTTAGAACTTACAAATCGAAGATGATTGGTATCCACACGTGTTTACATTATCTGTAGGGTGATTATGCTATGATCCTTGACTTTCTACGACTAGTAAGTATTCTGGTTTATCGACTTCGTTGATCGTGATGAGCCAGTTAGGCTAGTGAAGCATTGAGGTGTCAATACTTCACTTAAAAAGTGAATTGAAGAATAACCACATTCAATTATTTTAAAGGACTTGCCGGCATCCATTCGGCGTGTCGCAGACTTCTTCGGCAAACATGTTGATGAACAACAAATTAATCGCCTCTGTGATCACCTGAACATTGAAAACTTTAAGAATAATAAGTCGGTGAACTGGAACCAAATAAGGGAAACTGGTTTTTATTCAAAGGACGAAACTTTCATTAGGAAAGGTAAGTTGTTTTTCCTCCACTGTGATTCTATTAATTGTTCAAGTCTGCTACCATTGGTGATCAATGATCAATGTTCGAGCTTTCTTTGTAAGAGACTTCTTTGACAAGAGGCCTACAATGATAGTTATCAAGTGGTACCGAAGTAATGGCAAATACTACCCTGGGCTCTGGATACGCATGATAGATTACGGCCTACTTTCTCTCGCCGAGAGGAGACCTGTGTCCCACGAGTGAAAACATTATAGCCTGTTATGTTATGTAGTTATATTTTTATTTAAACCGACTTAGACAGAAATTTAAATAAAGGAGATGTTTCATTTTGGGCCACCACTATATAAATAAAAAGGAAAAAAATAGAAGATTTACATAAAAATACTACTAAATTAATTTGAATAAAAATACAAGTATATAATTATTTGAAACATTTTTTAGTGAGATAACCCTTTATTAAGGTAGCCATGACACTTTTTATGACGTTTGATTGGCGACATTGACAGTTCTATTTTCCCGTTGTGTTCGTGTCGAGTGTTGATTTGAGCTGATTGTGTTTATTTAATGGGCCGTATGTTCGGAATTCATGTTTTGTTTTTTTCACAGTCATATGGTAGATAATATAGATACGATAGCCTTAGATACATGACACATCAATCAAATGTCACTGTCAAAATCTAATTTCGCTTATTGCTGACCACTATATTTTTTAGTAGTTGTGTTGCACTCCATGGCAGAGTTAAATTGAATCGGTATAAAAAATAAGCCAAAATATAGGAAATTAACATTAAAAACAGTTAACTATAGCGTAACTATACCAAGCATTAAGTGTACAATGTGCTGGCTCAGGCTCCATACATTTCTGAAATATCTTCTTTTAGTAAGTTTATTGTCATCACACGCGCGCAAATCCAGCCTGTCGACCTCTAGAAACAGTCTCACTGTGAAAAGTCGGATGAAGTGGGCTTAGTCAATTATAGTGTCGATCCATTGGAATGCACCTTGGAATGACAACTCGGTCCACGATCACCCCACTTAAGTTTTTACGGTGAGATGGTTACAGAACAGGACTGCAGTTCATAAGGTGTATAGTAGTCTCAATGACCTTGTGCATGTGGGCGGAGCTAAACGCCGTACTTCCGAATTCGTATAATGCGCGCGTTGGCGCGCTAAACTAAAACGACGATCAAAGAATATCCAGAGGCGCAGACACGCCGCGTGTAGGTCGCCATTTGTGCCTACGGTTTTAGACGGGGGTATGGATGCAAGACCGATATATGTATATTTTGTAATAACTGGTAACCGATAAATGGTAATATCAAACAATAATATATTAATATAAAAATGCATGGTAGATGGTAATATCTATCGATACAAAATATTAAAATATTTGAATTTTTTTTCACTACTTTTCAGTTAATGAGTAGAGCAAGTAGGTAAGGTATCGTGTCTTTGCAGTATCCTTGTATTAAATACTAGTAGTATTACTAGTGCAAACGACATAAACGAGTCCATCGCGTTAACGTAAAACAAACTCGCACTAGGAACTCTGTGATATTTTTATTAAAAAAAAAAAAACATTGCCCCACACTAGTTATTACTCCTATATCGTGGGTGCGTTTACAAACATATAAATTCACATACACAAAAAGCCACACCTGGAACAACTAGGTACTTGTAGGTCATACAAATATTTGTTCCGCGCGGGAATCGAACCCGCGACACGCAGCGCAGCATTCAGTAGCTTAACCACTGCGCTAACCGTGCTATCTAATATAGCATGAGATTACAAAGCGCGTAGTTTCGGCCGTTTTCCATGAAGACATAGTACTTTATTTATACTGTGTCAGTGACGTCGGATTGACTGTACTCCGTCGTAATGAGGTTTCAAATAAAACACGAGTTATTTTAAACATCTATAAATTTTAATTCTTCGATCCGATAACTCACATGCGAGATTATAGGCAAATCTAAAGCTGCAGAAAGTTTTTGCAGTTGATAATGGCTACTTCCTATTGCTATTATTCCTACATATTGATTTCTGTAGGATTGTCATTTCTTGCAAAATGTTTCCATACACATACGGCATTTAAGGGTCCGTCCTGTTAATCTGCTCATTTTGATCAATTTTGTTCCATGATTGTGAGAATATGTTACATAATATTAGTAAAATTATGTATGATATGGATAGTACAACTCTTCATCTAGGTGCTAGCTTGACTACTTTTTTCAAGAAACTTCATAATTAGTAGTAAATCTACAATTTCCAATACTCTTTTTTTCAAATTTCACGTTCGAGTGAAGTTTGACCATAGTTTCTGAAGAAACTACAAGCGATTTTGCCCATAAAAAAGTACTATTCACATCAGCATATAATTATCTTGGTGCTAGCTTGACCACTTTTTCGAGTTTATTTCATAATTCAGCCAAAAAAGAAGACAGAAATTAAGAAATTCAAGGGAAAACTGCAGGCAAACAAGTATGTTTTTTCTATAATAAAGCAACTTTTTTAAAAAATTAAAAAATGCCTCATTAATTTTAAGGTATTTTTATAATAGAAACAAAAGTTTATTTTCTAAAAAAAAAATTTTTTCATCATGAAAATCAATGTCAAAATCTACTATATTTACGAGCGCGCTAACGCAGCCGGCTCAGTGGTAACTCGGCTAGCGCAACGAGTGGACGTATCACTTTGTGTCGCTAGAGCTCGCGAGTTTTTTCGTAGGTTTATGTAAAAAATATACTGCGACTACCACAACTTGGTCCTTTAATAATTTTTCTTTCTTAGTAATATTATATTAGTTGTGAATTATATTAGGATATTTACGACTTATCCCTTGGATTGCTTTAACTAATTTTTAACCGACTTTAAAAATGAAGGAGTATATTTTTTTTGAGTTCGTAGATTTTTCTATCATTTGTGAACCAATTTAAAAATATCTTAGGTTTTTTATTTCTCTATTAAAGTCAATTCACATAATGCTTTTGTTATACCTAAACTCATTTTTTTTTAAGATAATGGGGCGAAACAAGGGAGAACATTACCAATGTATCAATAAAAGAAAGAGGAATAGAGAGGGAATGGCAAGAGCCAGACAAGTGCTTAAAGAACGTACTTTTAATCAACTGGATACCACTTCGTCATCTACTATGAGTGTCGAAGTTGATGTAGGCACAGTACGTTTCTGCTATCTAATTTTTTTTTAATAGCCTAATGTGTCTCCCTCTGCTATGCAAAGGAGACACAGTAGGCTAGGCTAGGTAGTAGGGGGGAGGCCTTTTTACTTCCAAACCTCGCTGACCTGTGTTATCTCATGAATAACCTACAATTATTTATTAATTTTATTTCACAAGTCTTTCAATCAAATACAGCTTGCTTTTTTTTTTCTTTATATAATCATATGCTATTTATTGCAGAGTAAAGAAAATAATCGAAAGGGAGTAAGTTATTTATTTAGAAACATACAATTATAGCACTATTACAGAGCATTCCAATTCAGTGCTATAAGTAAGAATAAATTATACAAAACAAAAAAAAAAACAATACATACATAAAGTCAGAATAATTAGTAAAGAAACATTTATAATATATTTACAATATATACTTAGACTATAATAAACAGGAACAATACCTATATCATTAATTATTATTAGTTGTTTGGCAACAAATTTATTTTCAAGCGATGTCTTTGAAATTGAGTCAAACAAGGTATGTACTTGATGTACTAACTATGCTGCATTTAATGCACATTAAGTAATAATAATTAATTTAATTCACCAGAAACACACATAAGTTTGAATTTTTGTTGTTTCAGCAGTCACCAGTTTCGTCGTAGTTATAGAAGGACGAAGAGTAGTTGATTTTCAGTATTTTTTGACCAATTTATTAACATATTAGGTCACAATTCAAAATTTGGATGCAATGCATCAAACCTCGTTATAATTGAAGAAAAATTGCAAGGGTTTTGTTCAACATTTTCATTGTCACGTGCAATGTGTGGAAGTCAATTCCTGCTAAAGACGTGTCAAATTAAAACAAACAAACTGGACGTTAACCAAAGCGCTGTTTCGGGAGTTATAAGTATCGGATGTGGTCGAACCAACTTAAATGAGCTAGCTGCTTCCATAGATTTGCCACTTATGAATAAATCAAAAGTAAAGTTAAATAAATGTCACGTCAATTTATTTAACTGGTGAAAAACTACAGCCGAAGCCACAATGATAGAAGCTGGTAAGGAAGAGGCTTCTGTAGCTCTCGAAAGTGGCAATGTAAGTCCATCAGGTATACCAACTATAGCCGTAACAGCTGATGCTGCTTGGGGAAAACGTTCATATAAAACAAATTTTTCTTCCGCAGCAGGCGTTGGAGCTATAATAGGGGTGAAAAGTGGCAAATTATTACATGTTGGTATTAAAAATAAATACTGTTTTACATGTTCCCGTGAAGCTAATAAAAATATTACACCCCTGAAACACCGGTGTCAAAAATCATACTGGCTCTTCCACTAGTATGGAGAAATCAATAATCGTTGAGGGATTTAGAGAATCTGTGAAAACACATAATTTAGTGTATGCAAAACTTATTGCTGATGGTGACTCAAGTGTGTATAAAAACATATTGGAAAGCAGGCCATATTCAAACGTTACGGTTGAAAAAGTGGAGTGTTCCAATCACTTAATGCGCAATTATAATGGGAAAAATTTAAGTTTGATGAATATCTTTCATCAAACTTAATTTTTTCCCATTATTTTTATTATTACGTCCATCCCATTAAACGAACGCAAGCTACTACATTCTGATCGAGTGAACCGATTACGCATTGCTGTGAAAGCAGCAGTAAGATTCCGAGGAACTCAAAATGTTCCATTTACTGAGCAAATCAAAAACTTACAAAAAGACATTATCAACAGCCCACAACATATTTATGGAGACCATTCACAATGTGAAAACTATTACTGCACAGACGAAAAACCAACTTTTGCCTATTGCCCGAAATTGTCGATCCAAGAAAATCTCGTTCAATGCCTCTACGAGACACTTCATTTTAAAATAATAGGAGGCTAATGCCGGCAGCTAGGTCCTGAAGTTCATCTAAGAGATTTCTTTAAGGTATTCTTACGGTTGCTTTAAAATTCTTTGATAAATAATATTTTAAACATGTTTTTGTTTTATATATCGTTTACCTAAATACTGGAAATCTGTCTAACTGGAGGTATCTATCGTAATCCTAAATGCTGCATCCGGTTAGACTGGAAGCCGGTCCGAACATAGTTGGTAAAAAGGCTAGGCAGATGATTATGATATTGTATATGTAGGTACTTACACTACACTTTAATATTAGTATCCATAAACTAATTATTTAGTTATTGCAAAAACTCAAAAGGAAAATTAATTTATTTATATATACTTACTAGAGTAGGTAGGACATAGATATCGACGCTTGAAAGCCAATCATATCTTCTTCTTCTTCTTCAGCCTATAGATGTCCACTGCTGGACAAAGGCCTTCCCCAAGGCTTTCCACGCTGACCGGTCTTGTGTTGCCCACATCCATCGGCTTCCCGCGACCTTCACCAGGTCATCGGTCCACCTTGTTGGGGGCCTCCCTACGCTGCGTCTTCCAGAACCTACGTGGCCGCCACTCCAGAACCTTACTGCCCCATCGGCCATCGGTTCTACGAGCAATGTGCCCTGCCCACTGCCACTTAAGTTTAGCGACTCGCAGAGCTATCTCGGTGACTTTGGTTCTTCTGCGGATCTCCTCATTTCTGATTCGATCACGCACAGAAACTCCTAGCGCTCTTTCCATTGCCCTTTGTGTGACTCTGAGCCTTCGTATGAGGCCCATTGTGAGCGACCACGTTTCAGTTCCGTAAGTCATCACTGGCAACACACACTGGTCAAAGACTTTAGTCTTGAGACACTGTGGTATCTTGGACGACGAGAAGATGTAGCGTAGCTTCCCGAACGCTGCCCAACCGAGCTGGATTCGCCGAGACACCTCTTTCTCGAAGTTGGACCTACCTAGTTGGACTGTTTGTCCCAGGTATACATACTCGTCAACAACTTCGAGTGCAGAGCAACCAACTACAATTGGAGTGGGTGCGACATGAGAGTTCGACATGATCTTCGTCTTATCCATGTTCATTTTAGACCCACTTGTTGGGAAGCTCTGCTGAGGTCATTGAGCATTTTGCCCAAGTCTTCCAGGGTCTCAGCCATGACCACGATATCATCTGCGAAACGGAGATTAGTGATGTTCTCGCCGTTGATGTTGTTGCCAAGTCCTTTCTAGTCCAGGAGCTTGAAGACATCTTCCAGCGCAGCAGTGAACAATTTAGGAGATATGACATCTCCTTGTCTCACTCCACGCTGCAGTTGGATCGGTTTCGAGTCCTGATCCTGGAGACGGACTGACATGCTGGCGTTCTTGTACAAACACTTTATCACCTCAATGTATCGATGGTCAATTTGGCACCGCTGGAGAGACTGTAGCACCACCCAAGTCTCAATCGAATCGAATGCCTTCTCATAGTCCACAAACGCCAGCATAGTGGTTTGTTATACTCCTCGGACTTCTGTATAACTTGCCGCAGCGTATGAATGTGGTCTATGGTGCTAAAGCCTTTTCGGAAGCCTGCTTGTTCGGGAGGCTGGAAGTCGTCGAACCTGCGAGCGAGACGATTCGTGATGACCCTAGAAATCATATCTAAGCGACAAAAGTTCGTAAATTGAGTTATATACACCATTCGAACCGCCAGATTTTTCTGCGTCGTTTGGTGTATAATTGTATATAACTCAATTTACGAATTTTTGTCGCTTAGATATGATTGCCTTTCAAGCGTCGATATATTATCGCGTAATAATTATGTTAACCCTAAAATTTTGTTAATAGATTTCTAAATGTGAGGAATATTAAATTAAACTGATTACTTATTCTGATATTTCATTTTACCGTATATGTTTTTATTTCTTAAATTGCCTATGTAATAAACTATCATTACACCATATTTTTTTAATGTCAAAATGTATCAATATTCATCTAAATTGTGATAAATATACAATGTGCACTCGTTTCCGACTATTCACAAATCATACTTTATATAATTTAGAATAATATCTTCTAAAGGATCAAAAATGTTTAAGCGTTCACTAAGCTCGATATTTACGCGCGTGTGCGTCTAGCTGCTAGAACGATGCACACAAAGATAACATCGCAACGATTTTACCTAAACTGTAGCGAGAGAATTTTGTGCACGGACTCTTAAATAGGGAATGTAGTCCCACTTGTCGTTCTCCAACAATATCCACAGATTCTAAACCACAGTCTATAACTACGCGCTTGGCGCTTCTTTAGTTCTGAATAAAAATAAGCAATATTAACTACTAGCTTTCCGCCCGCGGCTTCGCCCGCGTGGAGTTCGGTTATATCGCGCTTTTTAGATTTCCCTCGGGAATATCAAATTTTTCCGGGATAAAAAGTAGCCTATGTCCTTTCTCAGGGTCTAAAGATTGTCTGTGCCAAATTTCATCGAAATCGGTTCAGGGGTTTAAGCGGGAAAGCGTAACAGACAGACAGACAGACAGAGTTACTTTCGCAGTTATAATATTAGTATGGATAGATAGATAAGCGTGATTGTGTATCTAATGATAAGTACTATTATATATTGTAACTAGCTGTGCCCCGCGGTTTCACCCGCGTAACCTTCTAGCCGAATGAGCTCAGTTGATATAAAATAAGCGCCTGTTAAAATAATGGGAGCAGTATGTAGTACAACCGCGTTTGCTCTCGTTTCCGCAACATTTTTTGTTCCTGCTCTGCTCCTATTGGTCTTAGCGGGACGTTTTATAGCCTATGTCCTTTCTCAGGCTCTAGACTATCTGTTTACCAAATTTTATTACAATCGGTTCAGCAGTTTTGGCGTGAAAGCCAGACAGATAGACAGACAGACAGAGATACCTTCGCATTTATGAAATTAGTATGGATAGCGGCCCGTCCCGGCTTCGCACGGGCATTAAACATTACATTTAGATTTGTTAATTTTAACACATTCATAATAATAATAATAATATGACACATATTCATCCCTTTTTGCGTCGAGCTCCTAAAAAAGAGTAAATAAAAAAAAAATAAGAATAATTAAATTCAGATATTATTTAATGATTTTTTTGTATTTATGTGTTTTTTTTTTGTATATTTTTGGGGTCTTTTTTCTTTTTTTTGATATAATTTTTTAATTTTTTGTTTTTTATTTTCAATTATTGAGGTCATAACCCTAAAAGAAAATACATTTATTTTGTTAGAGCTTCTCTGTAAACAATATTTGATGTTGTTTTATTTTGTGGCAGCAAAATAAATTGATTTTCAGGGGCTCCGACTCGCGATAGACCAACATACAGTTGACCATGAGTAAAACATTTCTTTCGCAGATCGATCCCTACTAATTCGAAGGTTTGGCCTTGGGACTTGTTAATTGTTAATGCGAAAGATGTTTTTACCGGAAATTGAAGCCGTTTAAATGGGATTGGCAGATCAGTTGGGATCATCGGTATCCTCGGTATATGAGCTAGTTGACCACCTGCTGGGCCAGTGATAATAGTTGCTACTATTAAATTGTCCTTTAACTCCTTAATAAGCAGCCTCGTCCCATTACACATGCTCGGAGGGTTTAAATTTCTTAAAAGCATGATTGGGATTCCGATTTTTAACGTCAATTCATGGGGTGGCAGTCCAGAAGGGTTCAACGAATTTAAAAATTCCTGTGGATAATGGACTGCATCTTTAATATTCGTTACAGTGTCGATCGATTTGTATGTTTTTGTTTGGCCGGGGACTTTTTGAACAATCAGATTGTTTATTTCACTGACAGTATCATTCTTAGGTGATACTATAGCCCGAGAACACAGCCAATGGAAGTCTCTTTCGTGCAAATTCTCGATATCAGGGTATACAGAATCTATTAAATTTTCCAAATTATGGAGTATTTGGCCTAGAAACTCATCCAGAAGAATGTCACAATGACCGCTTAAATTTGGAGTTGGAAAAATTCCTTCCCCAAGTTTTAGCAGTTGCTGTGGGAAATCGCTATCAGTGATTCCATGAAGATGAGCTCTCATATTTGTCCTTAATTTTAATGTTTCAATCGTAGTCCATAAGGGAGACGATTTCAAGCATGCCTTGATGATATCTGCTCGCGTGCCTCTGTTAATAACGGGGAGAGTCTGTCGAAAATCTCCAGCAAATACAAAAGTAATCCCGCCCATGACTGCAGAGGAGTTCCTTAGATCCTGTAAGGTTCTGTTCACGGCCTCTATATGTGCTCTATGGCTCATCGTGCATTCGTCCCACATAATCAATGAGGCGTCTTGTAGTAATTTACCAATAGGTCCATTTTTGCGGATGGAACATGTAGATTGTTGTTCAAGATTGACGGATAGTGGAAGTTTAAAAGTAGAATGAGCAGTTTTGCCATCCTTCAAGAGAGTTGCAGCAATTCCTGAGGAAGCAACTGCTATTGCTATCTTCCCTGATTGTCTTATCGTAGCAAGTATCAAATTTGCAAGAAAGTCTTTCCCGTTCCACCAGGTGCATCCAAAAAGAAAACTTTTTTTTTGTCATGAATGACGCTATCGACTATAGTTTCAAAAGCATGTCTTTGATCTGGGACTAACTTTGGCAGGTTTTCATTGACAAAAGCGGTCAAATTATTTGTATCATAGCGATGAGTTATAGTCTCTGCTGCATTGCTTTCTGTACGAACTGATGATGGTAATCCGAAATCACTTAGGCTTTTGTCATTTAATTGCAACAGTTTATTTTCTATTTGTATCAAACCTTCGTTATAAATGTCCTCATTGTATGGTAAGGTGATGTCTTGATTTTGCTGTCTGATTCTGTGTCTAATATCTTCACATAAATCGTCTTTGAAAATGTTCCATAATTTTAATGGTTCCGATGGCTGACAAAATAAAAGTATGACCACAAACAATTCTCTCAATTGTAATGGACATTGAGAAAGCGAAGCTTCTCTGAGAGTATTTTCCCAATGGTCATCGTTTTCTAGCAAACCTCTAGCACGGCAAGCAGCTTGATACGTTTCTTTCAGAACTCCGTCAACGGTTTTCAAGTACTGGAATGAAGTTGGACCGCGTACGTGGTGCAGCAACATCCTAAGATAGAAACACTCGGATTGAGAAGGATGGACACCGTAGACTCTACCTAAAGCGGAATCTTTTTTTATGCCTGGATAGCCAACTACATTCTCACCACGCTTCCTTCTGGTGAACTTATTATTGGCCCATGTGTAGTATTGCGGGACTTCGTGGTAAAGAAGTGTTTTTGCGAATTCATCTTCATTACAGAGCTCAAAAAAAGCCAGCAATGTTGTTTTACGTGGATTTTGGGCCACTTGTACAGCCGTTTCTGTGGTAAAATACACCCTAAGCCATTTTCTAAGTGGACAGCTAACTGCAAAACTGTAGGATGCCGCTCATGGATCGGGAATTCGAATATTCGCCAAGCAGCTTCGGAAGTACTTATGTAACGGCCATTTACGTAGTTTTCCACTTCATCATTTGGGTTTCTGACGCCAAATGTAGCTTGGTCCGATCCTTTATTTATGTATTTACAAATGTATTTGATGGCTTGAACTGAGTGGCAGTACTCTACATTTATGTGAGCATTAAACGTCCTGCACAAAAGTGGAGAATATGGGACAATCCAACTATTATCTATAGTGAAATTTCTGCCTCTGATATTTAGCGAAGCGCTCAGTCCTCCATTTGCGGCATCACGACGACGATAAACTGGATATCCGTCCTCTCCAGTCTGAGTTTCGTTGACTAAACGTCGTGGGTATTTTTTTGTGCAAATACCGTTTTTCATACATGGTGCTGATAAGTTATGTTCTCCGCATGGTCCGTGCACCATATTTTTTGTTACGATATCGTACAATATCGGATCGTTTTGTTGGTTGGGCAGTTCCGCAACTATGACGCTATCAATTTCGTCTGGTTGGATTTTTGTTTCTAGCCAAAACAGCAAATGACAGTGTGGTAAACCTCGCTTCTGCCATTCTACACTTGCCATGTAACATTTCACTTTGCCGAATATTTCATTTTTAACGAATAAATTTAAGAATTTCTTCATTTTCAAATGAAACACCCTTGAAATGATGTCATGACGATCGAAAGATCGCTGATCAGGTAGTAGTTCCGCTTTAATTTCAGGCCATTCGGGGTTGCACGTAAATGTGACAAATAAGTCTGGTCTCCCGTAATTTCGGACATAAGTCATCGCGTCTTGGGTTTTTTCATGCAGGTAACGCGGAGAACCTGTAAATGAAGATGGCAAGATTACGCGTTGACCGATATTTGATGGGTCAACATTTCCGTCTTGATTTAAAGCATCTCTGAGATCAATGTATTCTTCAGCCCTTAGTCTCTGTTGGTTACGACATATGTAATTCAATCGTTCCGATATCATTTTTGCCATCATAGCGACAATATATTGACTAAATAAGTCCCTGTAATAATGTAATGCATTAAAACAGTTAGCTCTAACCATGCATAAAATTGCATGCACGTCACAGTTTTGTTACGCGCTGTACCTTCCTGCGGAATGGTTAAATAATAACCGTCTTCTCCTTTCACGAACATTAAGGGATACTGTAGTGGATCATACGATCGGTGTAACTCAGAGACCCTTTTAAGTTGGCCGTCTCTTCCGTGGAGCACTATATCTCTGGGGCCTTTTTCTTTGTCAACCAAGAGAACGGCTACCTCGTTTACAGCTGGAGCATTGTATCTACCCGGGTGTGCTGTCTGTGGTGGGCGGTCGGAATGAATAATTAATTTTAAATTATCCGAAGAATTGCGTTCTATGTTTTGTTTAAAGCTTCGTATATATACATTGTGGCTATTCAGTGCGGTCTGTAGTTCGTTAATTAAATCTATTTTCAGCGTTGGAGCTATGTTTGACCTCAATGATAGCTGATCTGCGTCTGAAATGAAATATACCTGCAAGTATTGTGGATTTTGGCCTGGTGGTGGTAAAAGGCTACCAATAAGATGATATACCTGTCCCTCTATTTTAAAAGTTGGCATAAAATTATCCTCTCTTATTTCTTTGGCGCCAAACGAAGTCATTTGAAATAGGCTATTGTACTTACGGATGTTGGTTATGAAATGTCTAGATAGCGAATGATTATTTGTCAAAAGATTTTTTATTGGCTGTGGTGGTTCCTGAATACTGGGGAGACTAACTTTTCCAGAACCACAGCACATGCCATTAGTTTCATCGACCCATTTTTTGGCTGAACACTTAGGGCAGATCTTATTCATGTCGCCGATTTGGACGGAAGACTGTTGAGCATAATCAATCTGTGGATCGTATCTAAAAGCCGATCTTTTACTGTGGGCTAAAACTTGATTGCGACTTCTCGCTCTTGACGTCTGTTGTCGTTCTCTCTGATCTTGAAGGCGTTGGAAACGCTCAGAGCTTGATTCCCTAGTGCGAGATTGAATATTTCTGATATTTTGTTCTTCAAGCCGCTGCAAACGCTGAGTACTTGACTCTCGCGCATGCACATGAGAGGTTCTTAGATTTTGTTCAGTAAGGCGCTGCGAACGCTCAAGACTGGACTCTCGCGCGCGTACCTGAGAGGTTCTCAAATTTTGTTGAGCTAGACGCTGTAAACGCTCAAGACTCGATTCTCGCGCGCGTGCTTGAGAGGTTCTCAAATTTTGATCAGCTAGTCGCTCTGAACGCTCAAGACTGGACTCTCGCGCGCGGACTCGAGAAGTCCTCACATTTTGTTCAGCGAGCCGTTGAGAACGCTGCAAACTGGATTCTCGCGCGCGTATTTGAGCGGTTCTCATATTTTGTCCGTTGCGAACGCTCGGTACTCGACTCTCTAGCACGCGATTGTGCCACATATTGTCTATGAATTGAAAGACGATTTTCAGTTTCTGATGAAGATTCTTCATTTCGACGTATTTTTGATGCCGTGGCCTGGGAACTATTTCTAGAAAGTTGAGATCTTGATCTTTTAGGCATTTCAAAATGACAAAAGAAAAAATGCCTTTGAACTAAATTAGCTGTAAGCTATCTAAGCTACTATATTACAACGTACACAACTACCTACTATTTATTAAAATTAAATTGAAAATCATGAAAAATATTCAAGTAATTTATTAGGTTAATAACTAAGTGAACAATATTTTATATAAATGGGTTTAGTTCTGAAAAGAACTTTTTAAATCGGTTTAGTTACTTACTAAACGAATTATTATCAAGCGTAAATTCCGCACACGTCCATCACGTAGGGAGCCGACCGCCGGGCGGCAAGTTTATTTCGTGATCTTAACCCCCCTCCCGTACCCCTGCCCGAGTGACGCCTACAACGCATAGCTAGCCGAATACAGTTTATTTTTTAATTTTTTTTTAACTCGTGATATCTTTTGAATGGATTGTCAGAATCGAATAATTCAAAAAGTAATATAAAGATATTGAAGCAGTCTTAAATAATACATCATTTATTTTGATAAGGGTTAATACCAAGGTACAAATAAAGAGCTTTTTGTAGCGGTGGTATTTTAATTTCTTTTTTTCAATAAAAAAACGCTTATTGTGACATGACTGTAATAGTTAGAGATATGCTGCCGCTGATTTTTTGTAGATAATGGTGTGTTCTAAAAAAATGTAGTATATCATTTTGTTCTATCATCAATAGTTTTCGCAGCGCACGCGATGTAAGGTAGTTTTTTGATATTTTTTTCACACCTTGAATTACGTTATCGTAATTTTAGTAAGGATGCCTATTTTTTTTGAAAATGAAATATAGCCTATGTCACTCAGGAATGATGTAGCTTTCCAACAGTGAAAGAATTTTTCAAATCTGCCAAGTAGTTTCGGAGCCTATTCAATTCATACAAACAAACAAAAAATCAAACGCATAGTCAAAATCAAAAGTATAGATGCGTCGCCCTTCGATGAAACAGCTTGAGACTTGTTGAGGTTTTGGTGATATTTTGAGCTGAAAAAAGATATAACATATATTTTAATTAAAGATTTTTGTCAAGGAATTAAAAGAAAGACTAGAGGGTGCGTAGTCGTACACTAGACGACCAATATCCGTATATAAAGCGTCCAATTAGTTTCATTGCAAAATTAAGTATGTAGTACAAGAAAAAAATTCGAAGTTCGACTTTTTTTTACATGAATTGGATATTCTTTCAACTTTTCTATCGATCGATCTTGTTGAAATATTATCGACTTTTTTTTTAAATGGCCGTATTGTGTTATTATAACATGGAAGGCAAAAGTCAGACCTCAAGTATAGAGCGAGGAGGTAGGTATATCTGTCCATCAGTAAGTCGAAAAATTTTATTACAATATTATTTGTAAAAAACAGAAAAATTTACTTATAACTGTGACATTCTAAACATTCTTGATGTTATTGCATCAAGGTACAAAAAAAAAAAAAATACGTTTACCTATTTGTATTTGCTTTGCTAAAATTATAAGAAATTCCGTTTAGAATATAGTGCATCCAATGCGTCCTCTACACTTTATACAATGACATTTCGTCCTTTTGCCTTGATTGGCCGAGACGCAGGGTGCAATGTTTATAGACAATGAGATGGACCATGAAATTATATAAAATCATCGACAGAATTCATCCCTTACATAGTTTTTGAATTCCTTAAACTTAGTCTATAAAATGACACCATTTCCTTTTTCTTCTTCAGCCTATAGAGGTCCACTGCTGGGCAAAGGCCTCCCCCAAAGGCTTTCCACAATGACCGGTCTTGGGCAGCCCGCGTCCATCGGCTTCCCGACAGCATACTTTAAGTTTAAACTAAACCATCACTTATAGAAATAAAATATTTACAGGAAGATAATCGATCATTTAAAATAATCGAAGTTAGATAAGAGTTTTTATTACACATATTTGCTAATATCTCGAAAACTAAAAATCCTATCAACTCAAAACTTTTTGTAAAACTGTTTTTACACCAAAACCCTTCATTGTTCCCTAATTTTTGGTTCATATCACCATAAACAAAAAATCACATTTTCAAGTTACGTAAATTTCTAATAAGATTAATATTTTTAAATCTCCTTACAAATTACCAAATAGTATGTTACTTGATATTTAACTGGAACCTTATGTGAACTTTTATGCAAATGTTGATATAAACTATCGAACTATTTGGTTGCTATAACGTATTATATAGCCAATTACAAACTTATAAATTATAATCTAAGTGCGAGTGTTTACTTACCTGAATAGAGTCTTCTATATTATATTGTTTGTCTATATTGCCTATCACTTCTAATGATTTGTTATTTCCTGGAACAATTCGCAATTATTTAACTTCAATTATAAAAGAAAAAATGGTTACAAAAGCTAATAGTAATCATAAAGATAAATACAGTAATATAGGTATAAATACAAGAGTATAGGTAGGTAGATACTTACGCCACCACACGCATTTTCAATTCTCCTTTGCGAGCTAATCTATGATCGCACACTGACACGATTCGCTCGTAAATATTTGCACTAACACAAATAAACACGCGTAGTCGGCGATAGCCGGAGCAGAGCAGCGAGCGACACAACCCTCCCGTCTGAATGCTAACGCACGACTGCCGCCTGTGCCCGCGCAGAGCACCTCTGAACCTTGTTTCAAAATCAGGATATTTTCTTGGCAAATGTTGATGGATTTAAATAAGCTTTGGCATATCTGTAGTACCTCTAACCACGAATTTTTCAGTGTAAAAATATTTTCAAACATCAATGCCGTTTAGAAGTAATAACGAATATTAGCCAAAAATAGCGTTCAGGTAAATATTTTTTTAAGGCAAAAGCGTTAGTCCTACGAAAAAATCATCTGGAGTAAATATTGTACATGAATCAATAGACAAGACATATTTTTTTGAAATCTCAAAACCAAGCCGTTAATAAGAAATTAGCTTCCTAAAGTGACCATTTTACGCTACTAAATGAGAGTATATGGCCTTAGTGCTTGCGACCACTAGATATACGAGGGAGAACAAACTTTATACTTGACTGATTATAACTATGTTTATTGGTTATATGT
The DNA here is from genome assembly GCA_017933935.1 of Sesamia nonagrioides. Lineage (NCBI taxonomy): Eukaryota > Metazoa > Arthropoda > Insecta > Lepidoptera > Noctuidae > Sesamia > Sesamia nonagrioides. The sequence goes on from JADWQK010000200.1 coordinate 32,071, forward strand.
TACTCGTACAATTATCTCATATTAGGTAAAACCGGAGGCTGGCGTGAATATTTCGACGAGGAGATGACACAACAAGTTAATCACTGGATCGAAGACAACCTGCGAGATACTGACCTGCGCTACCCAAACATGAAACATTAACAGCTTGTTGTAAAAAAGGAGTTGTAAGATTTTATTACCTATTAAACACAAGTGTATTATTTTATTTCTTTAATGTTATAAACTAGTGTTCTGTGTATTTCTTTATTTACACACATTTATTCTTATTTCCTATTGTTACGAAATAATCCGCCCAAGTCGGGCAGAACTCAATCGTATGCTCCACCAATAGTGACGGCCTTGCTTTTCCTCCCGCCTTATGCGAGTTGACGACCCGCGTCAGGCGGAAGGTGAGGACGCCGTGGTGCCTCTCTAGTCACTCCTCAAAGAGGGTACTTACTGCCGCTATTATGGCGTGCCCAGCACTGGGTTCATTGTACTGATTGCGACAATCGCAGTTTCCATATCGAGTTCCCGCTGGAGTTCTGACCGCCGTACCGCGATTTCTCGCGACAGCGGAGTAGCTGCAGTTACCTTACGAGAGTTTAGGAGTACACTAGTGGAATAATGGTCCACCATAGACTAAAACCGTATTAGAAATTTGGTTTACAGCATGCCACATCGTCTTAATGAAGTGATACGGACTCGTGGAGAAAACACAAGCTATTAAAATGTCAGAAAAGCTTTATTTTTAACCGACTTCAAAAAAGGAGGAGGTTCTCAATTCGTCGTAATATTTTTTTTATTGTATGTTCACATGTGTAGATCTGATGATGGGGCCGAGAGCCAGTCGAAGGAACTCCTCAACGGTTCACACTAGCTGCCTTGTGTTTGTGCTTGATTAATTTGTATCGATAAGAACTTTATACCTAGATGGGTTGTGACTGACTTAAGGGCTCTGATGATAAAGACAAAGGGCAGTTCCGGGAACTCCTCAACGATGCAGCTACCTTGTGTTTGATTAATGTGTATTGAAAAGAGTTTTACACTTACATGTATGGTGATTGTCATTAGGGGTCTTATGACGAAGATGAATAACAGTTAACACACTGAACACTTCAACGGTTTACAGTAGTTACTATGTGTTTGGACTTAATTCATTTATATTGGTGAGGACCTTGCACCTATATGGGTTAAAATGATGGTCTGCAGTGAATCTAGTAATGGAAGACCATAGGCTGTCAAGGGAATTTCTCAAAAATTTACAGCATTGAAGCTGCTCGTCACGCTTATGCAATAATCAATTAAAATCAAGAGACTGAATTTTAGAACTTGCGTAATCGGATTGCTCATACTTTCATTTTGGTGTCATAGGAATTTTATAGAAATCCGTTCAGTGGTTTCGTTTTTAAACTAAAATTATGGGTAAAAATTAACGTAAACAAAATGACGTTGTTTGCTTACAGGCCTTTTCCCAACTATGTTAGCGTCCGCGTTCTGTCTGACCGGATGCAGCTGAACAATACTTTTCAGAACTAAAATTGTAAAATAAAAACTTTTTACAAAAAAACTTAACTTATCCTAAACGTATCCTATCTCTTATCCTAACTTAATCTAACCTAAACCTGTCTCCTTTCGTTTCCCGCGTGAAAAGACACTAGGAGGAAGATTTGGTACAAAGCCATCATGTGGCCACTATCCATACTAATATTATAAATGCGAAAGCAAACGTCTGTTCTGCCCTGTCTGTCTGTCTGTCTGTCTGTTACGCTTTCCCGCCTAAACCTTCAACTTTGATGAAATTTGCACAGACAATCTTTGACCCTTGAGAAAACATAGGCTACCTGTTATCCTGAAAATTTGATATCTCGGAGGGAAGCCGATGGATGCGGGCAGCACAAGACCGGTCATCGTGGAAAGCCTTGGGGGAGGCCTTTGTCCAGCAGTGGACGTCTATAGGCTGAGGAAGAAGAAGAAGAAGAGGGAAATCTAAAAAGCGCGATATAACCGAACACCACGCGGACGAAGACGCGGGCGGAAAGCACACAATCTTTAGACCCCGAGAAAGGACATAGGCTACCTTTTATCCCGGAAAAATTTGATGTTCCCGAGGGAAATCTAAAAAGCGCGATATAACCGAAATTTACGCGGGCGAAGCCGCGGGCGGAAAGTTAGTAGTTGTATAAATATGCATTATAGTGTTGTTATAAGTTCGTCTTGCTTGACCCCTGAATTCATCACTTTACGACCAGAGACAATAAGATGCAAACGCAATGTTATTGCTATATCTCTGCAGTGTTTATGAATGGCGAGCTAAACTTAAAATAAGTATGCGTTATTGTCACGGATTTTTTTTTTTTTTAAAGCAGATTATACAACGTGTAACATAAAGGGTATATATACATAACAAAGGCATGGCATCTTTACATGATATCAAACGATATTGGAAGGGTTTTTTAATCCTATCTCTTTATGTTAGGAAGTTATGAGGAAAAACACCGCCTGTGGCGACTTACTAATAATTACAATGATAAATTCCATGATATCGATTTGTTTGCTCTTTCTGTTGGTAGTTTCAAAAATACTGTACTGAAGGTCCTCAGCTAATAATAATAATTTTCAGTTGCATGATTTATACCTAAAAAACTACTTTAACTTACTTTTTATTATTATTCCTTTATTTTATTGTTTATACATATAAATTACATTTTTAAATATTTCTACATAAAAAACATTTAAAAATATAAAAAATAGTAGCCCACCGGTATCGGGAGCAGGGTCCAAGCTACCGGCGGTCAGGGCTCCAGAGAGAGGAACTTTCTGACGATGCGAGCCGTGTCCAGCAGTACTGCTTTTGAATCAAGCCCTTGATCCAGCTGCCTAAAGAGTGCCTCCTGAGGTGTTGGT
>JADWQK010002104.1:0-58250 GCA_017933935.1 Sesamia nonagrioides
TTATCATCATCAACCTTTTTATCGTCCCACTGCTGGGCATAGGTCTCCTCTCATACAGAGAAGGATTGAGCGTAATCACCACGCTTGCTCAATGCGGGTTGGCGATTTCAAACTTAAAGTCCAGGTTTCCTCAAGATGTTTTCCTTCACCTTTTAATCAGTTTTTGGTGTCCAAGATATACTTAGAAAGTTCATATAACTTAACATAAACAAAATTTACATTGGTACTTGCCTGATCTGGAATCGAACCAGCACACACATACTTGAGAGGCTGCTGTTTAACCACTAGGCCGCCACGACACACGTTGTTTCATATTTTATAATTGAACTGATTGGTGAAAGGATTAGACAAAACATTAGTTTTAATGCAGATCTCACACTACAATTCGCAACCTGACGAGGCACGGGAAACGGAGCCAAATGTATCGCAGCGGACGCATTTTAATTTAATTTACATAAGTATATGTACTTCTAAGCGTAAATAACTTCAAACGCGTTGGCGCGTTTCCCGCGCCCATTAGCGCCCGCGTTGGCGTCCACCAGACGGATCTCATGTCTAACTTTATATTATTTGTTTCAGTGGATGTTGGTGGTGTCATAGGAGTGTTCTTTGGTGCATCCCTCCTCAGTTTCATAGAAATCCTTTATATATTGTTTATGCGAAGATATAGATAAAATCTATTGACAGGTATTCACGTGAGTTAGTTGTTACTGACTCAGTGAGAGTTTTCTTCATCATTATCATTTTTGCCCCATTTTTTTTTGTTTGGGATGGGAAGTCATCAAATGTCCTCTCCCGCTCTGGGCGGAGCGGAAGGGCGTGTCAGACTTTTACTGACTAAAACCCACCCGTGTTCCTTCACTTGCCTGTAGGCCAGGGCCACGGCATTTTTTTTGCCTTTGTGTCAATGTTCTACATCGAACTGTGAATTTGAACAGTCCGCACATCACATCTTGTGGGAGTGTGTTCTTTGGCAGAATGAACGCAATATGTTGGATGGTGTACAAGTTACATCCGGAGTTGTTTATTATACGGACCTTGTAGAAACTGGAACTAATTTCCGTGCGTTCAGGCGCTTTTGCCATACCTATTATTGGAATCAATTGTAACAGCAAATACCTACTTAGGACCCATTAACTTAATCAAATTTTATTCCGTGGTGCTTGGCAATCTGGGCTTCTCCCAGTTGCAATAATGTCCCTTTGTGCCGATTGGCCTAGTTCTGTTCTGTCTCCTGCTTGTTATGGAGGGAAGTGGAAAAAATATCTTTTTCTTACTCCTCCGCTATTCTTTTCTGATTAATTTCGTTGCGGGACCCAAGACAGTTGAATCGTTTCTCCGGGACTCGTCGAGCTTCATTGCTCGGCGTTTTTCTGGCGGTCTCCACTGTAGATTCTAGCTTTCAGGAGTTGCAGTGGGTTGGGAACAGTGTGGCGGGTTTACCAACATTTTTACCCCATATCACTCACTCGGGGTGGCGCAACAGGTTTTCTTCACCCATACTCCCATGTCAACCATCACGGTATCATTCATTCCCTTCTCTTTCATAACTTTCCTGATACAATTCATCCTTTCTTTGGCCTTTCACTCCCTCGAGTGCAAGTCCTCTTTTGGACGAGCATATCCATAATATCTTAAAAACTATTTTCTATTATGAATCTAAAAAAATTAAACGACTAAATCAGACCGAACGACCGAATCAAACTTCAATAAAACTCGATTTTGTTCAGAATTGTTTCGTTCAAAACTTTTTGCTTGTTTTCTTTTCCAAGATACAGGCCATTAGAAAAAAAAAAAAAATTCTATCTATGTTTATGAAACATGACAAGAAAAATAGAAATTCGAAAATTTACTTCAATAAAGATATATCGAAGAAAAGACAAAATGACATTTTTAAAAGAGCCATGTTCAAAATTAGTTTTCAATTTCTATCCAATTCTCACAAATAGTCAGATGCAATGGCTCTTAAATTATTAGTTGTTTTATATTTAGTTCAAGTTGTAATTACAAATGTTATAGATGCTCAATTTCAGAAATACGATGCTCCATTTCGCAAATATCCACCAGAAGTAGAGGATCGATTAAGGAACTTGTCAAGATCAGCGCCATGTACGTATCTGTTGATGGATTTGACGATGTAGCAATAGCCCAAGAGAACCGCTGTCACAGAATGTTGAATAAACATAAGTGCAAAAGCCTTTAAAAACGTCTACAAGTTAACGGGGACGCAGGGGTGAATTGGGACGAAAACTTAATGCATTGTAACGCTGAATAATATATGCAGTTAATAAGCTAACTGCTTGGTAATAGTCAACAAGCACTTTATTAATTAAAATGCAATACACGTAGTGATTTTTGGAAACAACTATTACTATATAAATGTTAAAATGTTCGTCCCGCTTCACCTCTACATCCCATCCCGTTTGACAGTATCTTGAATACCAAAGCAAATTTCGCTTTTAATACTCTTTCTCATATTTTATGGAACTTTGACAGTTTTTATATCATGCAATCATTCAAAATAAGTAAAGGGACACACTTAAACGACTCTGCGCTAACATACCTCCCACTCAACACCGCCCTAAACTAACACCACTGCTCACACTCCACGCGGTGACAGCTAGTAGGCACCCAACAGTCCACGCGGCGACAGCTAGAAGACGGCCAGCTTGTCACCCGCTCACCGCTCTCACTTTTCGCGATAGACTGTTCCCGACTCACAACGCGCGAACTAGCATTTACTGCTATTGCAATTGAGTAAGAAGAGAGAAAGGCAAGAAATAACAGATGAAGATTTTGGGTGCATAAAATGCTGAAAAAAAAAACAGACTGAGCGGCGACTGCTAGCATTAGCGCGCGGACACCGCACCGACTGCTCCTCTACAACGTGTGGCCAGCGAGGCGACAACTTCAGAGCAGTCTGACGGCGGCAAGCTGTCTGCTAATTTATGATGCTAATGTAAAAAATATCTAAAGTCAAATATTTGAAGTCCATATTTAAATTATATTCCTTTTGCCGGGGGAGATCAGAGTCGTGTAAGGGGTCGTACCTATAGTCGTAGAATCGTGTAAAGCCCTTAAGTTTGGACTTTTAAATAAAGATAGCTCCTGGGAAACACTGAATAGAGGTAGGTGGAAAGAGACCGGGGAAGCCTTTGCCCAGCAGTGGGAATGGCGATAACAAACTAAAAAAAAATTGCTCGCAACCCAATTGCGTAACATACTATCACTTTCAATTTAAAGCATATTGCTAATCCATTGCTCTATATTAATGCAATGAATGTTGTAAAATTACTCTGCTGATGATATAACATGTATCTCAAACACTGTCGATATTCCTTTCATACTCTGATCCTTAAAATACGTAGCTATTTTCAAAATACTTGCTACATTGACGAAGCTTAAGTGTTTTTTTCGGGTTACAGCTTTATTCTGTTCAGCGTCTTGAACCCTTAATTATACGTGATATAAATAAATTAATGTGAAACAATTAATCAACAGTAGACATGGAAGAATGCGACAAGACTATATGCAATGTGCCCTGCCCTGGTGCATACCCACCATTGCGTTGCCCTCCAGATATTCCGCCATGCCACTTCGGATGCGCCTGCTACACTGATTGCATCAAGGGCGTGGTGACCTGCTTTGAGATCAAACACTGCCTTCAGACAGGACGGTTATTTACTGCTCGCAGAAGATCGAAAATGTCGTAGTGTATAATTGCTACAGTAGAACCTCCATAACTCAAACCTCGATAACTTAAAACCTCTATAACTTCAAAAAATAATATGTTCCCCTAACCTATCCCTAACATAGACCCTTGATAACTTAAAAACCTCTATAACTTAAAATATTTTGTGTTTCCCTTGGACTTTAATTATCGAGTTTCTACTGTATATAGCCAGCAGTTCCTATATTTCCTTTTGTAAAAAATACGTATATTTTATGGATTGCACCTAAAATTGTTCGTATCTCCAAAAGCCATAGGCCATTTTTATTAAAAATAAAATATGACCAATGTAACTGATACGCCTACAGTTTTACGACACCTAGAAATTCATAGTTTATAAATCGCATCCCATTTGTCTCACTGTGTTTAGTTTACTGTTTGTAGGTACCCAGTCTTGGGTAAGCCTCTTGGGTACAGCAATGTGGATGTTCTTTACTGTGTCTGTTCATTATTTATTGTAAGTTTTGCAATTTGTTTTTCTGCTCTTGTTCGACGATTAGGTTTTGCCCAAGTTAGAATAAAATCTCTCCTATGGTACAGTTGGAGGTTTACCCTGAATGTGCGTCAAACTTAATTCTATTCAAGAACCAATCGCTCGAGACTTCTTCGAGGTAACTGTCTTTTCATACCCTTCTCAAATATTAAAACTTGACGAATATTTTTCAAGTGTTTTTAGCTTTAAAATTAACTTAGCGCCTTATCTTGCATTGTGGGTTCAGATAAACTGTAAATTTTTGTCCGAGATCTTTTTAAAAATTGTTTTATCGTTGTACGTCGGCTTTTTAATTATTGTTGTTTTATTTCTGTATAAGAGTTGAATTTGTATTAAATGCTAGTAAATTGAATTTGTTTTATTGATTTATGTTTCTCAATGGCTTTTTTGTCTTTACGTCATAACTTCCCTCATCAATATACATAAATGAGATTTCATTTTAAAGCTTTTCTGGACCGCAATACCGGAAATTTGTACAAATTACTCACATTTCAGTGGTTTTTCGAAAATTTACTATTGAAAATCATAACTTTTCCAATCCCGCCCTTGACTTATCGATCCTCTATAGTGAACATCGAGATATATTGAAATTGCAGTGTGGTTACCGAGCTCACCACACAGTTCATAGCGGGTGAGTGTCCTAGGGCCCCCGCCGCGCCGCGCCGCTGGTGGCGCTTTTGGTCGAGCGGCGCGTTGACCATATTTTTGTTGGGACAACCAAGTAACATAACAAGCTCATAACTTTCTGGTTGTTCATGACAGATTTTTGAGATTTTGTATATAAATTCTTTACATAAAAATATTGGCCACGTACCTATTTCGGGATTAAATCAAATCAAAATATTTATTTGCCAGAAAATACAATGTTAGACAAGGGAAGATCTTAAAGCCCAGGAATTAAGTTTTGTATTTATCTTTATTGGGACAATGTTTTGTATATATTTTATACAAATGCGTGCACTGACTGGACTGGTCCATCTCAATCTGTGTGGTTTTTTCTTCAAAAGACCATCTAAAACATTGATCCATATTTCTTCATATGATAGGACCAACACTATCTGGATTAGGAATGATGAGTTTGTTTCGGCCTTTTTTTCCTGCTAGATAGATAGGAAAGGCCTAGTTTTAAAATAGGATTGACGTCTGTTTCTTCATTCATCATATTTAAATTACATATCCCTAACTTTTTGTAAATGGAATGATTGTTGACGAGCTTTGCGAGTTGATAGCTTCTATCCTCTGATTTTGTAACCATTCACTACAATTAAATGTGGGGAAAATTTAATCACAGGGAATGGTTACAAAATCGCACTGCAAATCTGTTGTATTTTTATTTTACTTTACTCCCACCGCTAAGCTGAGGCGGACCCCCTCCAATTTTTTCCAAAAACTCGTGTTTGTGCCAGCTCATACCGCAGTACGCGATTTAATAAATCTTATAAAATACATGCTTGACTGCGATCCCACCTGCTAGAAGCGTTGATGGTTAAGCACACAAGTCTATTATGAGCTTACTCACTCGTCTTGAAGACACTTAAATTGTAATCTGACTGAAAGACCGCAGCAGGCAATCGCCATCTCTCCCTGGGCCGAATTCAGTGGCGTCGTCCATCTTCAGGCACCCATTATGTGCCTTATTGCCCAGTGCGGGTTGATAGATGTCATATGTTATAAAGTTTTTGGATCTACGGCATGCCAGTTTTCTCAAACTGTTTCCTTTCACCGTTTTGACAGCAGTGATGATGAAATAATTTACGCAAAGTTATGCTGTACATCTGGGTTCAAACCTACGACCGTACGATTCGTAATTCGCAGCCGATACCACTGGATCACACCTGCACTAGTACAAAAATACCCAAATCAAATCAAATACCTCAATAAAACGATAAAATGGAAATAGAATTTGACAGAATATTTATTCGCTTCCATTTACGTTGTTTGAATTTTTATTTGATTGAATCGTCGTATTGTCGGTTGGCCCCAAATCAGAGAATTTCCGTGTTGAAATATTAATAATTCATTCGTCCAAAGATTTCTATAAATACATGTATCGATACTACTAAATACTATCATAGCAATTTCTTTTAAAATCATAAACTAGTGCTTGGCCGCCATCCCGCCTGATGATAAACAGTGATGCCATCGTTGATCGTAAAGCGCGTTAGTTTATTAAGAGCCTATTTACTTGAAGACACTTCAATTTTAGTCCGACGGAAACACCACCGCCGGAAAATTGTTCAAGACCCTTGATGTATGTACGCGGTATAAAAGAAGAGGCGAAACGCTTAATTCGTATCGTTGTAGAGTGGAACGGAGATGTGGGAATGAAATCATGCAATTACATGAATGTGTTCTGGCTGCTGAGAGTATGTCATGCTCACTAATGTCTCGCTGGTGGTGGTGTGTGTGTTGGATCATTAAGTTCCCTTCAAAGTGGTTGAGCTGAATGTTGCTGATCCATTAGTCATGTTCGAGAATGGGCGCCATCAGTGGCGACTTGTTGTTGAGGACAGTGGACTTCTGGAGTGGATCCCTGAATTCGGACAAGTATATGCTAAGTTTATGCAAGTATCGCCTTTGTGTCAATGTTCTGCATCGAACTGTGAATTTGAACAGTCCGCACATCACATCTTGTGGGAGTGTATTCTTTGGCAGAATGAACGCAATATTATGTTGGATAGTGTACAAGTTACATCCGGAGTCGTTTATTATACGGACCTTGTAGAAACTAGAACTAATTTCCGTGCGTTCAGGCGCTTTTGCCATACCTATTATTGGAATCAATTGTAACAGCACATACCTACTTAGGACCTATTAACTTAATCAAATGTTTATTCTGTGGTGCTTGGCAATCTGGGCTTCTCCCAGTTGCAATAATGTCCCTTTGTGCCGATTGGCCTAGTTCTGTTCTGTCTCCTGCTTATTATGGAGGGAAGTGGAAAAAATATCTTTTTTCTTACTCCTCCGCTATTCTTTTCTGATTAATTTCGTTGCAGGACCCAAGACAGTTGAATCGTTTCTCCGGGACTCGGCGAGCTTCATTGCTCCTCTGTTGATTCTGGCTTTCAGGAGTTGCAGTGGGTGGGAAATGTGTGGCGGGTTTTGTCCAAGTATAGGCTTAATAGACTAATGCACCTGCACTCTTTGGCGTCTGTTCGCCTCCAGACGCCAATGAGTGCCTCGAAAGATTGTCTCGGAGATTTTCTCGGTAGGCCATAACATCGGCTGCCGGCGGAAGTTACCACCCACCAGACAAAGTCTTGCCGCCGATTCCTCGTGTTCCGGCATGATGTCTGGTGAAGCCACGGAGGACGGGTCTGAGAGCAGTTGGGATGTATGGCGAGTACGTTGCGCCAAATGTTGTTGTCTCGGAATTTGGTCGTGGAGTCTCCAGATCAATCTCCCTCTAGCGCAGCATCGTTTGGTCGTGTTGGTCTTGGGTTTAACATTGCATCACCTCGTTCAACTGCCGTCATCCTTCCTATTCCTAAGTTTTTAAGTGAATAGGCTTAATAAACTAGTGCGCTTTACACTCAACGATTGCATCACTGCTTACCATCAGGCAGGATTGCAGTCAAGCACTAGTTTATAATTATAAAAAAAAAAAAAATGTATCTTAGCTATACCTGCCCGAATTCAGGGATTGTAATAGTTTCAAAACTGTGAACTACCGACAATAAATCTGGTACTAGTGTTCGCTTGTTTTTCAATACTATTGGAGAGTCCACTGTCCTCAACACTGGTCATCTTTTAGCTACGACTGCTTATTTTAAATTCTGTATTGTTTTTATGTTATCTATAACGTGCGCTTTCTGCATCGCTCTGGCATCATTGATTTCAACATTAAAGATGTAATTAAATCTTTTGTAAAAAAAATATGATTCAAAAGAGTGTCCGTGGGGTGGGTCAGGATATTTTTATACAGACGAAGTCGTAGGTAAAATCTAATTCTTGTTCATGTTCATAAACTTACTATGCATGATAAACATATGTTTATATACGTAGGTACATTATTGAACGTGTGCGTCGAAGGCCTGGAACAATTATTTTGCGCCAGTATTTCCGTCTGACTATTAAGTGTCTTCAAGGCTAACGTGAATAGGCTCTTAATAAACTAGCGCGCTTTACCATCAACGATTGCATCACTGCTTACCATCAGGCAGGATTGTGGTCAAGCACTAGTTTATAACTATAAAAAAACTCTGTTGCGTTCGGGATTCACTCTAACTAGATTCACTCCAACTAGATTTACTCCAACTAGATTCACTCCAACTAGATTCACTCCAACTAGATTCACTCCAACTTGCTATTTTTTTAAATAATATAATTCGACTAAATAGGCCCTTAATAAACTAGCGTGCTTTATCATCAACGATTGCATCACTGTTTACCTCAGGCAGAATCGCTGTCAGGCAGTAGTTTTTAATGTAATAAAAAAACACAAATATATTCGTATCATTCAACATTATCATCATTTCAGCCGAAAGACGTCCACTGCTGGACATAGTCGTCGTGGAGATTCCCGCATCCAGCGGTTTCCCGTCACCTTCACCAGGTCGTTGGTCCAACTTGTCGGGGGCCTACCCACGCTGCGTCTTCCGGTGCGTGGTCGTCCCTCGTGAACTCGTCTGCCCCGTCCGAAATCGGTCCTACGGGCAATGTGCCCGGCCCACTGCCACTTTACTGTTGCAATTCTTCGGGATAAGTCGGTTACTCTCGTTCTTCTGCGGATCTCCTCATTCCTGATTTGATCACGCAGTTAAACCCCAAGCATAGTCCTCTCCATTGCCCTTTGAGTGACCTTGAGCTTTCTTATAAGGCCCATTGTTAGCGACCACGTCTCAGTTCCATAAGTCATCACTGGCAACACACACTGGTCGAAGACTTTTGTCTTTAGACACTGAAACGTCAAAAAAGATGCATACGTGCAATATGCCGTCTGCAAAAAACTGAGAGCTGTAAGCAGTCTTTTATAAAACTTAAAATACTTACAGCGCCATCCTTGTATGTCTTTGAAATTACCCTTTTTATCAAGAATCATCCATATTTGTTCGAAATAATGTCGAGGTCATGCAACAGGACGAGGCTATATACAAAATTAAACACGCAATATAAAATTATTCTATATGTTCAGTGTATCTTTTTCTTTCTATTTAATCAAGAAAAGGACAGAAGATAAAATGTCAGTTTAGACCTGTCAAATTAGTGCACTCCTGACGTAAAATGGCGTATTTTTAGTCGCCATCTTTATAATCGCGTCTAAACTCTCTATGGAGTATCTTAATTTGACAGGATTAAACTAAAATGTTATCTTACACGCCAATATCTTTACAATTCAAAAATAGAATATTTAAATTTCTTGAACACGCATTTTATTCAGCAAAGGAATTCTTCGACTTGAAATGACTTGACTGTATTGTTGATATTTGATTGTGTACATATAAACGAGTATGAGTATAATACGTATTTTATTTCATCCTTATTTTTTTTTGTTTTCTGTACATTGTTATTGTTTAATGAATTTCTATGTCCGTGAGGCAGATCATAGCAAGAACTCGCTTTGTATTGTATACATGTGTATCACAAATCAACTATTTGATTTGATTTACTATTATTATGAAAAGGTTGAATTGTATACGTATGAGTGATTTTTAGCTGTCGACTGTTTCTTTGTTTACTATGTTATGGTATTTTGTACCGACCTTTCTTGTTGCCCTTTTTTGTTTCAAGTGTTTAATCACAGAAACTTGAAAAAGGCCTTCAATTAATATATATTGTTGAAAAACATACATATACTGTAACGCTTTAAAAAAAAAGACTGGGGTGTCTAACTCCACCCTACCCGGTAGTTACAGTAAATTTAATTATGTAAATAAATACTTGGTAGCTAGGAGCATTAAATAAAACAATAAATGGTTACAATTATAAATTTATTTTTATAATTACCCTGTGTCATAAATATATGACAAAGCAAACTCCTAACTTACCTAGCCGATTTCCTGACTCACTCCGTCTCGGGTCGGAGTGGGGCAGGGAATCCGCATGAGACAATTCAGCGAGCTCAGGGTCGCTTGATGAGGATTCGTGAGGTGAACCGTTGTGATCACGGCTCAGTCGTTACCAAAGTATCTCAGGTTATGCACACAATATCAAGCCAATAGCCCACTTAAATGCAACCTGTCGGAAACCCACTCTCAATCACTAGATACATCAAAACACAGAAACAAGGACAGGGAGTCCACGCTTCTAACTAACACTTCTAGATTACTCCTAGATTACGTTACTGGATTACTCTTCTAAATTACGATAGCTCTCCTGCCTAACGCCTCTGGATTACGGTACAAAGACCCTTGGCTTCACTAACTGACAGGTGTCAGATTAATGCACGGTTGAACGCGGCCTGCGGGAATAGGTATCTCGGGAACACCATGGGCAAAATAATCATGACAGCTTATACCTGTCTAGTCGTCGTCGAAAGAGAACTCGATGTGCCCTACCATCAGGGTTCAGCCACATCCACTCCAACAAGCCTGATCCAATGGGAATCAAGGCCACCAAAGATAAATTAACGCGACGCCTCCCAAAACGGGTTCCCACCCTAGGCCCGCCAATAAAGCCAAATCTAGAACAACATTTAACCTAATTTAGTACTACAGAATCACGGAGACACGTGGAGAAAATATTCCGGGTACAGGAATGAATACTCACAGAGAGATGAGCCAGACTTCATGTGCTCCGCCCCATGGGGCTTATTGCACCAAACGCCGGCCTTGGGTAACGGCTATTTCCACAAAAGACCTCGCGACACCACGCAAGCTTCGGTCGTCTTCCTTCTGGAAATTTCTCTCTGTTCCGACCGACCACTCCCAATTGTCTTTTCCTGAACCATAGACTCGTGCGTTTGTATTTTATTTCAGACTCAATTTTAATATCTTTATTTTAAGTCCTTCTTTTATATTATTTAACCCGGTCGTTCTTCATTTAAATTTATTTATTATATTAACGACCGTCCTTTCGGGCAACGCCATCTCTCGGCTCGATGTAAAATATGTGACCCGAGTTCAGCCCTAGTCCACGAGATGTCGCCTGCTGCTACATTTTGCTACGTGACAATGCCCCCTTTCCCACGGAAAGGTTTTCTGCGTAAGCAGAAAACCGTACACCGCCCTCGGTGTTTAAACTATACGAAGAGGCAACATGCTTGTCTTGAACGTAGCTAATGGCAATTTTCACCCAAAATAAAATTTTCTAAATTAACTATTGATGTTTACTCTGCCTAAAGTGATATGCTATCCTTAAAAATTCGACTTTGCCAGGAAATTTCTTCTACCAACCGACTTTCATCCTGCAGTCCGGGCACAAACCCCCCCGTAATCTTTTATACATCTCCATCCATTCCTCTATCATACCTCTCTCACAAATCCGTAGCAACCTGCATCCTTTCGCAGGAAGCCACTCCTTGCAGTTCCCCCGAATTCCTCCTGTTCGCCAGTGGAACTCTAATAATTTTCTGCTTTTGTTTTCAAAACGGTACTACTGGTGAACATGTTCAGCTAGCTGAAACATAATTACATGGGCAATCATATCCCTATCGCTCACCAGAGACACGTGAAAGTCTTTCCAGAAGCAAAACTTCTGTAAAAATATATTGTGTAGGCCTATTTTAGAAGTCACAATCCGCTTCATAAATGATAGTAGACAAAATTCATTTGACCTGTTACCATCGTGTAGGCTTATTTTTGAAGTCACAACCCGCTTCATAAATTTATTGGTAAACGAGGTGCATTTGAATTGTTACTAATGTGTAGGCTTATTTCAGAAGTCACAATCCGCTTCATAAATGATAGTAGACAACATTCATTTGACCTGTTACCATCGTGTAGGCTTATTTTTGAAGTCACAACCCGCTTCATAAAATTATTGGTAAACAAGGAGCATTTGAATTGTTACTAATGTGTAGGCTTATTTTAGAAGTCACAATCCGCTTCGTAATAAACACCATAAATACATTAACAGTATACAGTACTGGTATGCATACGCCTTGTCGTCGTTGCTGGAAGAAACTCCCAACAACACGTGCAAGCACGGACTACGGCTAATATACTACCTCTACCGTCTTTGTTGGAAAGAAAACTAATGTGTGATAAAAGGATTTCATTAATTTATCTTAATATCCTTTATGTGTCATGAGGCTGATGATTTCCCCAATTAACTATTTGGAATTGTTTTGGGGTCTCCAATATAATCAATCATCCAAATATTTCCGGTAACTATTTAAAAGATTACCAAAATTCCTCACCAAACACTACACTAAATTTTATTCCTGGGATGACATAATATTTAATGACTTTAGTCCCCCAGTTAAGGCAATTAAAAAAAAAAACTCAACTAATTTTGATTGTAATTTAAATTTAAAAAAAAAAAATTAATATAATTTTAAATTGCCATCCTTTAAATTTCAACAGGACTGCTTTCTTATTATTGAACTGTCTGCCCGTGAATCTAATAACCGTAAAATGTCATATCATATTTGTTGACATATAATTGCGGCTGAACAATCTTTATTTATGTTTGTAAAATGTCACATCATATAGATGGACACTCTAATTGGACTGATTTATTTGTATTTATATTTGTCCAATGTCAAACATTTAATTTGACTCGCAAAGTTGGCTGATTTTTATATCTCTCTAATTGGCTCAAACAATCTGTCATCATTTATTACATTTATGGAAGTTAGAGACAAAGTATAACTATTACTTCCACTCACCTGTATTAACCCGTTTAGGTGACTGATGACAGACTGCAAATGCTAGTTTTTGGATCATTTGGTATTTCATAATAATCTGCACTAGTTTAACTGTAAACTCTAACATTTCACATTCAAACATTTCACTTTCTTCACATACGATTTCTGCTGGACCAAAACCTATGCACAATAATTAATGTGGTGTTTACGAAGCCATGCCACTGTATCTTCAGGTATTTATATTAATATTTTAGTGATTAACACGCGTAATAACCATTTTCCAATGTCGTAGAACGACAACAACATAAGAAATAACCTTGAGAACAATAGCAAATAACCTTCAAATGACACATCTGTCAGCAACGTTTTCGTTCTGAAACCTATCTCGACCAATCTGTATAAAATCTTAGGTTAATTCCGAATACAAGTATCCTGACTTTATTGAAATTTATATGGCTTAAAGGTCTTAGAAACCAGGCCATAAAATCCCCAAAAAAAAAATATTGAAATTTATAAACGTCAAATGTCACTGTCATGTCATATGTCTCTCATCAAAACAGGTTATGTTTTGATCAATGACCCCTGATGCCGAAATCAATGTGATTTTACAAAGTTCTGTTGTTATACGGACTCAGAACATTAGATATTGTTTATGTATTGCGACTTTTGATGTATCCACGTGAATGAGTGAGCGGTTTTATCGTGAAACATATATTTCTTCAAAACCAATGAATGCACACTCCCATCGACCTCTTACCGTGATCCTCAGAACCTCGTCAAACCACCGTTAGCGCACTGATGACCGCTCGTATACAATATTGTGGTCCTGTCTAAACAATACAATAACAATGCAATGATTGTACCAACCTCAAGATTTCCTATTTCTAGGCTTACTTTACCGCTGTTACAGAAGTGAATGTTCTAATAAAGTTTATATTTTTTATAACAATGATAGAATTGTGGTGGTTAATGATTATATTATTACATTAAACATGTTGTTAGGCTTACAGCATGATACATTCTGTTCACCGTTGGCAGATATGAAACTGTTTCTATAATGTTTATAAATTATTATGCCTAATTATCAAATTATGGTTGTTATTGATTGTAGGATTACATTAAATATGTTGTTAGGTTCAAAGAAGGAATTACTCAGTATACCATTGTCATACATGAAACTGTTTCAATAATGTTTATAAATTACTGTAACTAATTATCAAATTATGTGTTAGGTTCACAGTATGTAATACTCAGTTTACCATTTTCAGACATGAAACTGTTTTTATAATGTTTTTAAATTACTATACCTAATTATCAAATTATGTGTTAGGTTCACAGTATGTAATACTCAGTTTACCATTTTCAGACATGAAACTGTTTCTATAATGTTCATAAATTACTATATACAAAAATGCCATTTAAAAAAGGAACTAATTATCAATTTGTGTGTTAGGTTCACTGTATGAAATACTCAGTTTACCATTTTCAGACATGAAACTGTTTCTATAATGTTCATAAATTACTATATACAAAAATGCCATTTAAAAAAGGAACTATCCCTTATCTGTTCCATAAAATGAATGCTAATCAGTCAAGTGTCAAAGAAACGTCCCGTAAATCAAATACGCCATTTTTTCGTTCCTCACAATAAATCCAGTCTGATACTGTTTCATCAAAACATTGCAGGTATTTTAAATAAGGTAGACGAAATAACGGTGGTAGTTAGTGAATTCTCTTTAAATTCTAAGGAAATTGATGTCATTTGTCTAAGTGAATCTTTCATTAAAAGTAAATCGGAATCACTTTTAAAGATTCCTGGTTACAAACTAGTTGCATCATACTGTCGAAATACTAAACGAGGTGGTACATGCATTCTTGTTAAGAATGACATGACCTGTATTAAATTAGATAAGTTTACAAATGACATTGCATGTAATTTTAATTTTGAATGTACGGGAATAGAATTAACAACGAATCAAATCATCATTATTTGCATTTATAGAACACCAAATAGCAACCCAAAAGTTTTTCTAGAAAAATTAGAAATGTTACTGACTAGAATCACAAAGAAATCTAAAAAGATAATTATTTGTGGTGATTGGAATTTAGATATAATTAAACCAAGTAAAAGTTGTCAAGAACTCTTAGGGTTACTAAAAAATTTCAATATTAAATTGCATATAAAAACACCAACACGCAAACAGTCATGTTTGGATTTATTTGCAAGCAATTTCGGACAAGCTAAAGGTGAAGTTCATCACCTGGCTCTGTCTGATCATGAAACAGGACAAACCCTGACTGTGACGATTAATAAACCCAAATCTGTGCTAAGTTGGTTTGAGTATAAAAGGGACTATCATGAAGACAACATACAAAAGTTCTGTGAATGTATTTCTGCACTTTCATTCTCTGACGTCTATAGTATGGATAATATGGAAGATGCATTTAGGGTATTTCATGAAATATTACAACTGTTTTTAAACTATGTTTTCCCATTCAAAAGGTAAAAAGGTCGACCGGAAGAAGTAATACTCTATGGCTGACAAAAGGTCTAAAAAAATCATGTATACGGAAACGCTATTTACATTTAAAAACTATTTATAATAAAACAAACAAAAACAAATTAACAAAAACGTATAAAAAATATAGTGGCATACTTAAACGTTGTATTAACAAATCTCAACAGATACACAACAAAAAATATATAGAGAACATGAAAAACAAATGCAAGGCTACTTGGGAGATTATCAATAAAAAAATTGGTGACGTACGAACAAATATTGACATAGAACAAATTATAACAAAAACCAACAACGTAATTGACCCTCAAAATATTTGTGACATGTTTAATAATTACTATATCCAATTGACAAATAATAATGAATTCACTTATAATATAGACGCTATAAATAGAACTATGGACATTAATCAGAATAATTCTATATTCCTAAATCCTACTGATGCAGTAGAAGTGTTCAGGATAATACAAAACCTAAATAATACTGCGTCTGTCGGTTTTGACGAAATAAGCACCAAAATTATAAAAGCTTCTGCTAAGAACTTATGTGAACCACTGAGCTACTTAATTAATATGTCGTTCTTAGAAGGTAAATTCCCAAGCACACTCAAGAATTCAATAGTTAAACCAATTTTTAAGAATGGTGATAAATCTGACATGGCGAACTATAGACCTATAACCCTAATTCCAATAATATCGAAGATAGTTGAAAAAACAATGCTAAAAAGGCTATATGACTATGTGGACAAGCATAATTTGCTGAAACGAGAACAATTTGGATTTAGAAAAAATAGCACCACATCTTTAGCTTGTTTTAATTTAATAAAAATAATAACCGAGGCTATGAATGATAACATACCTGTAGTAGCAATCTTTTTAGACATGAGTAAGGCCTTTGACTTTGTTGACCATAAACTATTACTAACTAAAGCAGATAAATATGGATTAAGGGGCCAAGCGAATGACTGGCTTAAATCATACTTAAGTGAAAGACGTCAATGTGTGCAGATATCAAAAGTAATTGATGGAAACAAAATAGATTATACATCCAACTATAAGACTAATGCTGTTGGAGTACCCCAAGGCAGCGTGATGGGATCATTCTTATTTTTGCTCTATATTAATGACCTTCCCAACGCAACTCGCCACGAAACAATCTTATTTGCTGACGATACGACACTAATAATAAAATGTAATGACAAAAATAGGTTGGAACAGGAAATTAATGAAGCAATAAAAGATATAATAAGTTGGCTTAATAACAACAATTTAAAGATCAATATAAATAAAACAAAACTAATTCAATTTCAAACTTATAAATCAAACTTTCATAGTCTTAATATAAAATATGACGACAGAGTCATAGAGCAAGTAGTAGAAACAAAATTCTTGGGCATAATATTGGATCAAAACTGCAATTGGAAATCACACATCAATTACGTATGTGATAAGTTAGACAAATTCGTATACGCAATAAAACGTCTTCGATCAACAGTGTCCGTAGCCGCAGCAGTCACTGCATATTACGGATACGTATCATCTGTGTTGTCATATGGTCTGATACTATGGGGCAATTCAGTTGAGGTTTTGATGGCATTTCGGGTACAAAAGAAGTGTGTTAGGGCAATATCTGGCGTCTGGTTTTTGGACAGCTGCAAACCTTTATTTAAAAAACTAGGCATTTTACCATTGCCCTGCATGTACATTAAGGAACTGTGTATGTTAGTAAGACAAAATCCTCACTATTTTCGCATGCAATCAGAAGTGAGCAAAAAAAAGGCTTCAGCTCGAAATAAGTACAAACACGAATTAAATGTACCTCAATGTAGATTACAAATATTTAGAAGAAATGTATATGTCAGTGCTATTCAGGTATATAACAAGTTACCTAACTCATTTAAGGAACTTCCTATCTCAATGTTCAAGAAAAAGCTGACAAGTTGGTTATTAGATAATTGTTTTTATGACATTGGCGAATACATGGAATATTGTAAAAATTCAAGATGACATATTATATTTACTATTATTATTTTAATTTCTGACGTTATCTACAATCTGACATTTTCTTAATATTTTGATAATTTTTTTTTTGTAGTATTTGCAATCATATTGGTAACTGATGTAATATGACAGCATAAATTTCAATGAATTATAATGTATTATAAAATTAAATATTTGCACACCATATGTCATGGTAGAATGTAATTGGGCCATATTTATATTAAGATCATACTACTTTGTACACCTACATTCTGGCAAATAAAGTCTTATTATTATTATTATTATTATTATACCAAATGATCAAATTGTGCTGGCAATTATTAGCAGAATTTCATTAAATATGTGTTATTGTTTTAATTTGTCTTGCAATGATATTGTTTCACTAACCTTGCTATTATGTTGGTTTTGTAATTAAAAAAAATTACAATGTAGGTATGTCAAAAAATAATTATGTGGTGTATTTTACTTGTAATTTCCTTGTTCCTATAGGTTAGGACTACTTTACTTGTACCTAATTACAATACAAAACTAAACAACCATTCTTCAAGTTGTCAACTATAAATTTTATAAGAAATTTCTACACCACTATAATATCAATTAACTTTGTTAGTGAACTTACAACACACACACCGTGGCTTCCTTTTGGCAATTTTTTAGTAATTCTCACTAAATTACACATGAAATTCTTAAAACTAGCCTATAACTAACATTGTACCGCAATCCAGAAGAGAATGTATGAGAGAGAGTGGTATGTAATCAACGACCGTTCACCTTATATAAACTAATTTATATACCTTTGGGCGCCAACTGTAACACTATGGTTACAGTGGATTTACCCATGTAAACAAATTAGACCATATACCTTTGGGCGCCA
Organism: Sesamia nonagrioides; assembly: GCA_017933935.1. Taxonomy (NCBI): domain Eukaryota; kingdom Metazoa; phylum Arthropoda; class Insecta; order Lepidoptera; family Noctuidae; genus Sesamia; species Sesamia nonagrioides. The sequence goes on from JADWQK010002104.1 coordinate 18,366, forward strand.
AATGTAACACTATGGTTACAGTGGATTTAATTATGTAAATAAATACTTGGTAGCTAGGAGCATTAAATAAAACAATAAATGGTTACAATTATAAATTTATTTTTATAATTACCCTGTGTCATAAATATATGACAAAGCAAACTCCTAACTTACCTAGCCGATTTCCTGACTCACTCCGTCTCGGGTCGGAGTGGGGCAGGGAATCCGCATGAGACAATTCAGCGAGCTCAGGGTCGCTTGATGAGGATTCGTGAGGTGAACCGTTGTGATCACGGCTCAGTCGTTACCAAAGTATCTCAGGTTATGCACACAATATCAAGCCAATAGCCCACTTAAATGCAACCTGTCGGAAACCCACTCTCAATCACTAGATACATCAAAACACAGAAACAAGGACAGGGAGTCCACGCTTCTAACTAACACTTCTAGATTACTCCTAGATTACGTTACTGGATTACTCTTCTAAATTACGTTAGCTCTCCTGCCTAACGCCTCTGGATTACGGTACAAAGACCCTTGGCTTCACTAACTGACGGGTGTCAGATTAATGCACGGTTGAACGCGGCCTGCGGGAATAGGTATCTCGGGAACACCATGGGCAAAATAATCATGACAGCTTATACCTGTCTAGTCGTCGTCGAAAGAGAACTCGATGTGCCGTACCATCAGGGTTCAGCCACATCCACTCCAACAAGCCTGATCCAATGGGAATCAAGGCCACCAAAGATAAATTAACGCGACGCCTCCCAAAACGGGTTCCCACCCTAGGCCCGCCAATAAAGCCAAATCTAGAACAACATTTAACCTAATTTAGTACTACAGAATCACGGAGACACGTGGAGAAAATATTCCGGGTACAGGAATGAATACTCACAGAGAGATGAGCCAGACTTCATGTGCACCGCCCCATGGGGCTTATTGCACCAAACGCCGGCCTTGGGTAACGGCTATTTCCACAAAAGACCTCGCGACACCACGCAAGCTTCGGTCGTCTTCCTTCTGGAAATTTCTCTCTGTTCCGACCGACCACTCCCAATTGTCTTTTCCTGAACCATAGACTCGTGCGTTCCGCGACTTGTATTTTATTTCAGACTCATGATTTAATATCTTTATTTTAAGTCCTTCTTTTATATTATTTAACCCGGTCGTTCTTTATTTAAATTTATTTATTATATTAACGACCGTCCTTTCGGGCAACGCCATCTCTCGGCTCGATGTAAAATATGTGACCCGAGTTCAGCCCTAGTCCACGAGATGTCGCCTGCTGCTACATTTTGCTACGTGACAATACTATACATATTTCTCTCTCCTTCCCCTTACTATTCCATACAAAGGTTGTCTGTAAAGATCGCTCTTAGCGATAAGACCGCCCATTGTGTCACCCTTTGTAAAATCTTTATATTTATGTTTTTGTCATCTATATGGTGTACATAATAAAGAGTATTCTATTCTATTCTAAAACACTGTTGATATTAGCTGCCAGTTTTCCGAATAAAATAAAATGAAAACTGAAACAATCCTTCATCTCAGCACACAGCTATTTTCATAACGCACGAAGCTTATTTATTTCGCAGAAATACGAATTCAGTAGTAATATATGTAAACGTTGAAACACTTCTCACGAATTCTATTTGAGAAACAATCTACAATAAATAAACACCGAGTTGGAAATACAACTTTCATTTTGTTTCTATATTTATTTACTCAAACGTTATTAAATACTTGAAGTCTCATGATTCAGGGGTTGCATATCGACGCTTGAAAGGCAATCATAATATCTAAAAATTCGTAAATTGAGTTATATACACCAAACGACGCAGAAAAATGTGGCGGTTCGAATGGTGTATATAACTCAATTTACGAATTTTTGTCGCTTAGATATGATTGCCTTTCAAGCGTCGATATATTTATTTAGTTAGAAGCGTCATTGATCATTTACTATCCGATCGGTAGACTGTTTGATAGTCATAAGATCACAGCCCGCGTAGTTTTCAACTTTATATATATAAAAAAAAAAAACATAGACATTCATACTCAAAACCTCTAAATAGCACAGATTTTTATTCAGAAATTATCAAAATGGTATAAAACCCACCTCGGTTCGATTCGATCTTGAACGATTTCTTTAGTTACCATACTCAAACGTTATTATATACTTGAAGTCTCATGATTCAGGGGTTGCATATATTTATTTAGTTAGAAGCGTCAGTACCATTGATTTATGAAATTAAAGGATTTATATGTATGAAAGATTACGCGGTAATAAGCGGTTTACGATGTACGAGGTATTAAAAAAATACTACTTACTAGAGTAAGTAGTATTTTTTTAATACCTCGTACAAGATCCTCGTACGAGATCTATCTCGTTGAAAACAATTTTCGTTGGTAGTTTTTATAGTAATGTACATCGTTTGTTTTTTTTTTTAATTTACTTATTTTAGACACCTCTGTCACGCAAATTATTTGGTTTACAAAAAAAATATTTTAGAGACCCTCGGTATCATTTTGAAGACCTATCCATAGATACCCCACACGTATGTGTTTGATGAAAAAAATGTTGAGTTTCAGTTCTAAGTATGGGGAGCCCCCAATATTTATTATTATTTTTCATTTTTTGCATCAAAATCTTGATGCGGTTGACGGAATACATCTACCTACCAAGTTTCAACAGTATAGCTCTTATAGTTCACACTACACACCACACACGAGCATGCAACTCATTTAATGATATCTACATATTTATGTTAATACTGTAGCATGAAAAGTTATTTGTCCAAAAAATCGGGTGAAGACACTGACTCCTGTAACACAGGTACCACCTAGCACTGGACTCAGGGCTTCAAATTAAGTGTAACTCCTTTTTATGTCAATAAAACTTTATTATTATTATCTCCTTTATTTCAATAAATACACTTATAAATTATATTTTTAAATATTTCTACATAACAAAAATATATATAAAAAACATTTTAAAATATAAAAAATAGTAGCCCACCGGTATCGGGAACAGGGTCCAAGCTACCGGCGGTCAGGGCTCCAGAGAGAGGAACTTCCTGACGATGCGAGCCGTGTCCAGCAGTACCGCTTTCTGAATCAAGCCCTTGACCCAGCTGCCTAACGCGAGCCTCCTGAGGTGTTGGTCGAGACTCTTGGCTATTAAGCCATTGGCTGTCACGACTATCGGTACAATGATTGCTGAATCCACTTCCCACATGTCGACAACCTCGTGAGCCAAGTCAAGATACTTGATTTGTTTATCCTTCTCAGCTTTCACGAGGTTCTCATCATGTGGGATGGTTATGTCAACAATCATTGCACGCCGCTCTGATCGATCCACCAGCACTATATCAGGCTTATTGGCAATAATAGTCCTGTCAGTGATGATGGATCGATCCCAGTACAATGTGATATAGCCATTTTCGAGAACTGGGTCGGGCGTATACCTGTAGTACGGCACCTCCGATTCCACAAGGTTGTATTTAAGAGCAAGTTGCTGATGAATGATCCTGGCTACAAGGTTGTGTCTATGCAAGTACTCTCCGTTAGCTAGACGAGAACACCCGGAGATAATATGCCTTATTGATTCCCCCGGCCGGTGACATGCCCGACAGATGTCAACTGTGCCGTCTTTCACAATAAATCTCCGGTAATTGTTCGTCATCATAACTTCGTCCGTAATTGCACATACAAAACCTTCGGTTTCCCCAAAAAGGTCACCGAATCGTAGCCAGGCCACGGACGCTTGTAAGTCTACATCAGGCCCATGTAGGGCTTTGAAAAAGCGTCCGTGAAGCTCCTTGCTCTTCCATACCTCCATGCGATCATTGGTGTCAAGCACTACTGGTTTGCGCCAGTTCTCTTTCGCCAAGGAGAGCGAAGTGAGGCCCTTGTCAACTGCGACCACATCTCGATGCATTCCCACGTCGGTTGTTAGGAAATATTCTCTGAGACTGCATATCTCACGATTGTGGAGTGTCTTAGCGTTTAAAAAGCCTCGACCTCCACATTTTCGCGGGATATACAGCCTCATAACCGATGACCGTGGGTGATGCAATCGATTTGCAGTCAGCAGTGTACGGACTCTCCTATCCAGGGCGTCGAGTTCGGTTTGAGTCCATTTGTGTATGCCGAAAGAGTACATCAATACCGGCATGACCCAACCGTTGAAAGCGCGCACCTTGTTTCCGCCTGATAGAAGACTATTAAGTACTTTTTTCAGGCGGCCAAAGAAGCGTTCCTTCAACGATTGCTTCATGTCAGTAACATTGATACCCAACGCTTCCGACATACCCAAATACTTATAGGTTTCGGATGCGGAGAGGGCTCTAAGGTTTATGGAACTCGTGAGTTGGGTTCCCACGGATTCCATAATCTCTCCTCGCTTTACATGCATGACTGCACATTTGTCCACACCAAATTCCATCCTGATGGAGCTACTGAAAGTTTCAGTAATTTTCAGTAGCTCCTTCAGTTGTGAATCGGTGTGAGCAAAAAGTTTCAGGTCATCCATGTAGAGGAGGTGCGATATAACCTGACCACCTCTCCTCAACCGATAGCCTAGACCTGAATCCTCTAATAGTGTGCTTAGAGGATTCAGTGCTAAGCAAAACCAAAGTGGACTCAAACTATCGCCCTGAAATATACCTCGCTCGATCCTTATCGGTTCGCTATTCCTCTGAATATTTCGACATCCTGGATAGCGAAGGACTGTCCTCCATGTCCTCATACACGTCATCAGGAAGGTGCGTAGAGTTGCATCCACTTTATACAACTCCAGCACCCGCATGAGCCATGTATGTGGCACTGAGTCATAGGCCTTCTTATAATCTATCCAACATGTCGACAGATCCTTTCGGGAACGACGAACCTGTTGGCTAATGGCCATATCAATGAGGAGTAGCTCCTTAGTACCGCGGGACCCGCTCCTACATCCATTTTGAGAGGCAGACATGATGGAGTTGCTGTCAATATGCGTGTTAATTTTAGATTTCAAAATGGATGTAAGAACTTTATAGACCGTCGGTAAACACGTGATCGGCCTATAATTTTTGGGTTCCGCGGTGCTACCTGATTTATGGAGCAGGTGGGTTACTCCAGTTGTTAGAAACTGGGGTAGCGAACCAGACTCTAAAGCAGTCTGGAATTGAGATGCCAAGCGAGCGTGCGACCCGGAAAACCATTTGATCCAAAAGTTGTGCAGCCCATCCGGCCCTGGAGACTTCCAATTAGGCAACGGACGGACTGCACGAGCTACATCTTGGGGGCAGATGGTAATAGCCCCCATTTCTGGTACTGGATCACAGGCTCGCTCAACAACCCGAGTCCAACTACCTTCGGTGTGACTGACAGGCACCGACCAGATATTGCGCCAGAATGAACACGTGGCATCATCATCCGGTAGGCACGTGTCAGTGACACCTTGGTCTGATCGCTCCCAAGCTCTATAGACCCGCCTTTCATCGCTTTGGAAATTGCGATTCTGAGAATACCGCTCAACTCTTCGCCTGTACCGACGAATACGGTTTGCCCATGCATAAATCTTCTGCTTAAAAAAGTCGATGCACTCTGTGACGCGGAACAAATAGTCTCGAGTACTAGTATCAGTCCCCGAGAACGCCCGCCTCACAAAGCGCATCACTCTAGGGCGTGTATTGCCCTCCCTGAAGCTAACAAGCTTGCCAATGAGTGCTCTAGTCTCTCCGATACGACGTTCAATCCTGCACTGCCAAGCTGGTACAGCTGATTTTGGTCGTGTGGCTCTGTCATTGTCTGGGAATTTGACATGAGCCACACGACATATCACAACAGCTCCACAGTACAAGATTGAATGTGTATCATTCAGATCTTTGCTGTCCTTTAAATAATTAGACAGCTGAGAGTCTAGAGCACACACCAGCGCCTTGTTTTTTTTATGCATGGGCAATCGAGGCAAACGCGGTCTAAGTTCAGGCGGAATAGAGCGGTACTCACGGAAAGCATCCTCCAAAGCGCTCCTCAATTTTTCATTGCACTGGGGACTCACGGATATAGCCCTATCATCATCCTCTTCATCAATGTGGTTGGGTCGCGGTGAAACACTGTTAAGTTGTACCGCGACCAGTGACGAAGCAGGCGTAACATGACTATTCCGTGACTCGAGGCGTAGGCGATCAAGTACCACATCACCCAGCATATGGTTACGCTGGATGACCCGCACCTGATCCGACAGTCGTTGCGCCGACACGTTGACAGCTGGCTCAAGCACCTGAAACAGAGAGAGCATTCGAACACGGTACGCGGTCAGGTTGTTCCCTCCCTCTGTAGCCCCATAGTATGAGCGCATGACATTTTCGTTGATGGATTGTGTCCATCTCATGCGCTGCACACTTCCGCCGGGAGCTGGGACCCTGTCAGAAGCCGATGGGCCTCGAGGTCCTAAGCGGTCCGGCGGCCGGCGTCCTCCCCGTCGGCGAGCAGGTGGTGGCGTCGTTGGCGGAGAGAAATACTCGTCGCTCGAGCTCGACGCAACTACCGCGGCCGGTGTCATCACAGCGTTCACAGTGGGGCTGGAGACCGGCGGCGGCGAGGCGGAGCTGAGCGACGAGTCCGGAGATGGTGGGCGTGCACGTCGAGCGGCAGATCGTGTCAACATTTCATATTTATTGTTTCATAATTGTTTGTTCACTGTTTTGCATGGCTGTGTCCGAGGTGACATGACAGATGTCACCTCCAATGATTCGGTATTTTTATTATTGCAGATAAATGTATATACTCTTTATAAATTTTCTAAACTGTTTCAACTTTGGGTTTCGGTTTTTGTTAAATATTTCACAGAATAGAGATAAAAAACTGATATAAATATTATTTCTTAAATTGATAAAAAAATATGATGTTGACATTTGCTGTGTTGCCATATTATTATTATTATTTTTTTTTTACAGTTCTTTTTCCTCAGCTTTAATGCTGGTTTTAGCTGCATTTACGGGCCAAAGCCAAGTAAATGTAGCAGTGTGGTGTATTTTATGGTGTTGTATTTTCTTCTAACTGCATGAACTTTCTCACTATTCTACAGGTGTTTAGGATGGCTGCTTTCTGCATGACGATATAGGTGGATTCTTCTAAGTCTATTAGTTTTAGGCTACAGAGGAGATGGTTGGGGATAACACCTGTTGTGGAAAGGACGATAGGGACGACATAAACTTTTTCTTGTCTCCATATTCTTGTTATTTCTTCTTATTATTATTATTATTATAGTTTCGGAAAAAAATGGCTGTGACATACGGACGGACAGACGGACAGACAGACATGACGAATCTATAAGGGTTCCGTTTTTTGCCATTTGGCAAAGGAACCCTAAAAAGTAGCCTCACACTAGGAATTTCTCCTGTATCGTGACCCGTAGGTGCTTTTATAAACTTATAACTTACCTACACAAACATCTAGACCCGCTTGAGATCAATTACTTGTAGGTCATACAAATATTATTTTCGTGCGCGAATCTGACCCGCGACATGCAGCGCAGTCAATAGCTTAAACACTGCGCTAACCGTACATTCAAATGACACGCTACATACCTACTCTAGCTAAAATTTCCAAAATGCTGCTATCAGTCACATTTGCAAAAAATTTGAAAGTCTTTCTCCAGTCCCGGCTACTTTCGGTTAAATTGCCAGACTCCAAAGTAGCTGGAAAATGGCTACGCAGATCAGTTTGTTATGCTTCGATTTATTCCAATTGAGAAGCTTTTCATCATCACCATCACCTCAGCGTTAATTCCAGTTGCATCCGAAGCTTTTTCAGCTTTTGGAGTCTGGGGTCCGCGTTACCAGTCTAACTGCTGATTTTGGCTAAACTTCGACATTTTCCGTGAAGCGACTGTCGTCTGACCTCTACAACCCGAATTCCATATCGAAGCATTGCAGTCAAACAAATTGTTGGATTTTTGAGGGCTCCAACAACCCGTAACGACTGCCTTTAGATGTTCGTATGGCAACCGGGACCAATGGCTTGATGTGTTGTTCGAGGCACGACCAGATCAGTGCAAACATTCATATTCATGCATACAAATATTTGCTCTGCGCAGAGATCGAACCCGCGCCTCAAATAACTTACGTATACGTACATTATCCATTGATTTCTGCACTTCAGTTCTCTAAGGTGAAGGCGTGTCTGACTGAGGTGAGATATTAAGTGGCTGCACGTCAGAAGCCATTTGTCTACGACCGACCGTATCCCTTATGCCCCCCTAGTATTACATTTCAGAACATGAAACGTATATTTGTAACTGTAGTACAAATACAATTGATGATACCATTTCATCTATAGTTGAAAAAGGAATGCTTATAATAAATATACCTTTAACCTCATCGTGGATATTTGTATTATTATTTAAATAAAAAACTTTTTAACAAAAAAAAAAAAACAACCGGTGAAATAACTAATTTCGGAAGTCGGCTTTTTTATATTCATGCACCGACTTCGAACACTTTGGTGTGTTTGAACCCACCAACTTAAGCAAGGGTTACCACTTACTGGTTGAAAAACGTATAGGTACAGGTTTTGGTTCAAAGACCAGCTAAATTATGGGTTGGTGGTTGGTATGGACCAACGGAGTGAACGATTTTCTCCATGGAACCAACTTTGTAAGCTCGAATAAAAAAATTGCCATCCCATACATTTAGGCCGAGTACCTATGTAAGTATTGAAGTTTTCATGATCATACATAGTCCACCACCATGGACTACACGTTTTGGCTGGTCTTTGAAAAATAGCCTTGTGTATACAACGTGTAACATAATGGGTATATGTATATACATAACAAAGGCAGGGCATCTTTACATGATATCAAACGATATTGGAAGGGTTTTTTAATCCTATCTCTTTATGTTAGGAAGTTATGAGGAAAAACACCGCCTGTGATAGGCTACTATCATACTAGTCGCACAGAGATATTGAAGACATTTATCGGATTTTGGCAAGTAACGTGACGGGTAACGAGTAGTTATTAACGTATGTAGTGTGCTGCCACGTTTGTTATGATTTGATTTTAAGAAACACACGAAACCGAAAATTTGGTACCAAATTTTTTGAGTATTTTATTTTGAGTTGAAACCCGTCCGATATCGTTTGATATCATCTAAAGATGCCATGCCCTTGGTATGTATATACCCTTTTTGTTACACGTTGTATAAGCATGACTTACGTTGATAAAGATTTATTCAGTTTTCCTTTGTTATCTTCTATTATTGCACCTTGATATGACATAATATAGTCAGCATGTCTTTCATCCAAGGGTTTCAATATAAATGTAGATTCTGGAGAGTACAACTTTATTGAATAACTCACAGCTTCTTTGTACTCTGAAAATAAAGAATTTTCAGGAATTATTATAGGAAGCCGGAAAGGTTTTCAATGTCCGCTCTGGTTTTATTCTCTTCTGGGACAATAAAGGGAATTTATATTGGTTACACGCGCTCGGGAATTTTCCGCTGTTATGCCGCTAAAATTGTGGTCACTTTGTCGGAGGTGTAAACAAGTTAAATTTTAGAAAGGTTTGAATTTTTCTACTTTTTCTGGTGTCTATTTTGTGAGCATTATATATTTACAATATGTAAAGAAAACCCTGTCCGACCCATAAGGATAATAAAGGTTAGGTAAACACATGACCAAATATAAAATTTTACGTAATCATCATAGTAACAATACTAACGAATTTTAAAATAATCTTTTTTTCCCGAGAATTAATTCCAACTTCCCCGAAATTTGGTATTTTTTTTAAAACTGACAACACCATTTTCACGGTACGCTTATGCGATTCGACCACGCGTCGCGTGCCCTGACCCCGTGGCCCGTGGAAGGGTGTCCTACTGCACATGTATTAAGTTAACTCTTTTTGCAAAATAATATTTATTTTTTTAGGGGGATTTTTTTTAAAACTTTATTCCGGCTTTGTCGGCTTTAGTAGAATCAGTTATCGATTCCTAACAATACCTTCACGGATCGGACAGGGTTTTATTTACATATTGTATAAATAAAACTAAATATTCTATAAAAAAATCTAACTATTCATTCCATTTCTGAATAAATTAGAAGGCTATTGTTTTTTATATCGCCATTAAAAACTAATGATTTTATAAGAATCTTATGAAACAAGAAGAAAAATATCTATCCTCAAAGATACTTCTTACATCAAATTAATAAAAAAAAAAACGTACATAAAAAATTAAAACAATAAAAAAGCAACGTCATAAATTATTTTTCCACAGAAAATAATTAATCAGGTACAACGAATGACGCTGACCATAATATCCACGAAGAAACTACTAAATATATGGCCCATTGAAGCAAATAAAACATTTACGGTGTGACAAATTCGGGCGTTGCCAAGTCCGGAACTTTGCCGAAGTTCGCTTACAGTTTGTTTAATTTAGTTTGAGTTACTTTAACACTTGTAGACTACATTTATATGTATTTTGGCCAAGTTGTTTTGACTTTGAGGAGGGGCCCGTTTTGAATAATAAAATGCGCACAGATCGATCGACCAGGACCACTGGCGAGTCGCCGGCGCGTTGTGTTTCACGCGCGCCTCAAAGAGATGTCAGCACATCGTGACGGGTCCATGAAGACCGATGCCTACTGGATCAGGGTTGCGGGTTGGTTAAACAAGAAACCGTGGCCCTGGCCGTCGCACAGGTAAGCGAAGAAACACGGGTGGGTTTTAGTCAGTATAAGTTTGACACGCCCTCCTGAGCGGAAGAAGTCATTTGATGATTTCCCATACCAACAAAACAAAAAAAGGGCCACGGTTGGTTTGTGGATGGGTGACTGATTTGTGAGCTTGACATATCTAGGTTTCTCTCTGCAAAGGACGCAACTTGAAAAGCACGTAAATGTAACAACAGATGCAACTGGATTGTGGAGATCAAGTAGGCAGTCGCTCCATGAAAACATATACAGCATCTGGTTGGAGTGACTTCCGAACGCAACATAAACTAGAGCTTGACCGCAATCCCGCCTGATGGTAGTAAGCATTGATGCAATCGTTGATGGTAAAGCGCGCTAGTTTATTAAGAGCCTATTCACTCAAAAAAACTGTTTGAATAGGAAGGAACGGCAGTTGAGCGAGGTGATGCAATGTTAAACCCAATAATACGTCCAAACTCCCGACACAACAATATTTGACGCATCTTACCCGGTGCACATTACTCATATTCACTCTAGCCTTGAAGACACTTAAATTGTAATCACGCGGAAACACCACCGCAGACAAGTTGTTCCAGTCCCTCGAACTAAGCGGTATAAAAGACGAGGCGAAACGCGGATCGTAGTGGTGTCAACAACGCAAGTCTGGATACTCTTCGTACGACGGGACGCCCAATGATGGTACAGAGATTGGAAATTAAGTCATGCAATTCCCGCGCACACTCTCCAAAATGCATCTATTAAAATACTGACAGGCTGGCTACTCTTCGCCTGTGCTCCAGGATTGGAGACCGGTTTGAACCAATTCTAAGTCGTCAATGGGGAAGAAAACGCAAAGCTATTTGCAGATGTCGCTGATGGCGTTTGACTCATAACAATTAGCTGTCAGTCGTATCACGTATTAAGTTGAGTTTTTTTTTGTGTTTGGCGAGTTTTTTTAGGTAAAGCAGAGCAATGTATTGTACATGGACTGTTTCAAGTTAAAAAAGGAGTTAAAAGTCTAGAGGAGCTTCAGTAAAAGGACGAAAAGCTGATCTAATTACCAGGCAAATAACAATGCCCAGACTTTAAAATGAATGCAGACTTATTAGTGTTTTAAGTTACATTAATTTTGTATTAGGTTTAATGTTTCTTTAGTTATATTTAAGTAAATATTAATGTAATTATTATTGCCACATTTTGAAAGTTTCAACCCTATTAACCTAAAATTATTATCCAGACTTGAATCGTATGACCGAAATTTTTACTTCTTTACTTCCTCAAGAACAAGAAATTCAAGAGAAAAAAAAATGATTTACCGCCCCCAGAAAGCTATGGAGACATCAACATAGTCTTTACTGAAATCTATTTATATATTCTGTTCTTAATTGAAATGCATAGGTATCTTTAGGGAAAGAGTGATTTCCATTATTATTGCAACAAATTGCTACACAACGCGGCATATTTTTTATAAACAACGTGAACTCGAACAAATTACAATGGGTTTTGACAGTTTATTTGGGTCAAACGATATCAGCCCCTCTAGTGGCGAGATTTGTCAGTTTTCTTCCCCATTAGCCTCTTCGCACGCCTCTCTAGCGAATCTAAAGTTGTCAGATGGCATTTTACTCCACACACGAAAGGACCTGTGCCTTGTATAACATTAACAGTCTTATCAATTCTATGAATAATCGGTGCTAGCGAGTTCTCAATAAAAGAGGAGGCCTCACTTTGTATTAATTTATTCAATTTTTGTACAATCGTTTAAATTTAAGTTTAGTTGATTAGGCACATTACTTTGTACTACGTTTATAGGATAGTATTTACTCGTAATTATCTGTAAAAAAACAATTGCACAAAAAATTGTTTGAAATAAAAAAACATGAAAAATAATATAAATAAGAAAATACTAAGGATAAAATGCGAAGACACATTTCCTAATTAAATTTTGTTTGTGTTGCTTAGAATTTTTTGATGTGTGTATATTGACACCGATGTCTCAGTAATTACTATGCTTTATGTGATGTTTTTAGGAAATACTTACTCATGTTATGTGCTACTAATAATTATTCAATTATCAATTATTATCAATTTCTAAGAATTTCATACAATTGTATGAAATTCTTAGAAATTGAATATCTCCTCTGATTTTTGTGTTTATCGGTGGTGAACGCTGCCGATAACTTAAAGTGAACGGAACGCGATTATAGTAGCCCGCGTTCTTCCGCTTATCACTGAACGGCGTGGCCTTTCGGTGTCCTTTCGAACTTACAAGCTAGCAAGTCATGACCACGATCTTTTAACGGTCACAAAAATGTAATTATTTTTATGTATTTATAGTAACCCCCGGGGGGTTTTCGGCCTCAAAATTCAGAATTAATAAAGATAAGGAGTCTGCCAGTGAATAGTGTCGATGTGCGCCTCCTTGTGGTCTGGTCTGGTGGTCTACGAACTTCGCATCTGAAGGTTGGAGGTAAGTGGTTTGCCGCTTTTAGCACCTTAATCAGCAGCAATTCCGCCGCTGTTGGGCACGCCACAATAGCGGCGGTAAGTCCCCTCTTTGAAGAGTGGCTAGAGACGTGCCACGGCGCCCTCACCTTCCGCCATTTTTTTTTCCGGGTTGGAAATCCTCATAGGATGTCCGCCGCCCTGGGGTGGGCGACGGGGTCTGTCAGGCTTTTACTGACTAAAACCACCCCGGTGTCTCTTCTATCACGAGCGCGCGTGGGACCGTGGGAGTCTAAATTCTTCCACGGCCCCGCACTCTCGTGCTGGCCCAGTTTGTTCGGCCCAGTTTCGGGAGGTTCCTGATCCAGATAAGGCGGGAGGAAACAGCCAGGGTATCAACAATGTATGGATCGCCCTGAGGACACGGTGGAGGATACGGTGGAGGTCTGCCCGGCTTGGGTAGAGCACCGCTGTGTCCTCGTAGCGGTGATCGGTGGCGATCTGTCGCGTCCGACCTTGGTCCAAGCCATGGCTTGGAGCGAGAGTGCATGGCAAGCCGTCACTTCCTCTGCGAAGCAGTGATGCTGGCAAAGGTCAAGGCGGAGCGCGTGAGGCAACGGAAATCCCAGCGCCCTCACGCTACTAGCTGCCCCAGGAGACGCCCTGGTCGGGAGACGACATCGAACTCCCAGCCACCGTAGGCGTGGGCCTGCGAGCGGTGACCAGTGCGTAGCTCGCCGTCCGGTAAGGACCAGGCCCGAGTCGCCGGCGCGTTGTGTTTCACGCGCGCCTCAAAGAGATGTCAGCACATCGTGACGGGTCCATGAAGACCGATGCCTACTGGATCAGGGTTGCGGGTTGGTTAAAAAAGAAACCGTGGCGCTGGCCGTCGCACAGGCAAGTGAAGAAACACGGGGGGTTAATCAGTAAAAGTCTGACACGCCCTTCCGCTCTGCCCAGAGCGGGGAGTAGTCATTTGATGATTTCCCATCCCAAAAAAAACAAGCATCATTCTATCACATATTTGCTCATAGTTTCTAATATATTGCTATCTTAAATGCAATCCACTTGAATCTTGTTTAAAATCTTTCGTGGTAGGCACGTTGCCGCCACAGAAACACAGTTAAACTAGCGCGCTTTACCATCAACGATTGCACCACTGCTTACCACCAGGCGGGATTGCGGTCAAGTACTAGTTTGTAATGATAAAAAAACTTACATTCGTTTTTTAAGGTGACTATAAAAATTCCAAATGGGAAAGAGGTAATTTAGAAGAACCGCTTTTATTCTAGATGACTTTAGCAAAAACCCAAACCCTTTTTTAATTATAATTTTCTCCACTAAATATCGACATTTTCAACAAACTTGGTTTCGTTAGGGTACACTTTTACCGCTTCCGAGATTATAATTTTCAAAACGATGACTTTCAAGTGTCTTTTATAATAAAATAATATTCGTGCGAATTGGAGGCGAATGAGTAAGAAAGCGGACCACGGGCTCCATAGCGAAATCCGTCAAAAATCGCTTTTAATTTAATTGCAGCTCCCATGCTAAATCTTTAAGGTCATCAGATAACTCAAAGCTCAAATCGTTTCTTGATAAATCTTTCACTGTTCAGGCCCCTCGTTTGAAGAATACATTGCCTATTGAAATAAAACGAAAAAGTAAAATAAAATTAAAAAGAATTCACTTGTCTTTTACTTGTCGTTATGATCTTGTTCAACAAACAATAAATAGGTACATAGGTAAACATCTATGTATTTATTTATGTATATATAATTTTGGATATGTATGTATTTGTGTATCTATTTTAGTATATTCATCATCATCATCATCATCATTTCAGCCGAAAGACGTCCACTGTTGGACATAGGCCTACCCCAAGGTTCTCCACGACGACCGGTCCTGCGCCTCCCGCATCCAGCGGTTTCCCGCGACCTTCACCAGGTCGTCGGTCCACCTTGTCGGGGGCCTACCCACGCTACGTCTTCCGGTGCGTGGTCGCCACTCGAGAACCCGTCAGCCCCATCGGGCATCGGTCCTACGGGCAATGTGTCCAGCCCACTGCCACTTTAGTGTTGCAATTCTTCGGGCTATGTCGGTTACTCTCGTTCTTCTGCGGATCTCCTCATTCCTGATTCGATCGCGCAGTGAAACCCCAAGCATAGCCCTCTTCATTGCCCTTTGAGTGACTTTGAGCCTTCTTATAAGGCCCATTGTTAGCGACCACGTCTCAATTCCATAAGTCATCACTGGCAACACACACTGATCGAAGACTTTTGTCTTGAGACACTGCGGTATTTCGGACGAGAAGATTTTACGTAGCTTCCCGAAAGCAGCCCAGCCGAGTTGGATTCGACGATTGACCTCTTTCTCGAAGTTGGACCTTGGATAGTTTGTCCCAGGTACACGTAACTGTCAACAACTTCGAGAACAGAGTCTCCAATCTTTATAGGACAACATGGGCATTAGACATGACTTTCGTCTTGTTCATGTTCATTTCAAGACCGACTCGCTCGGAGACTCTACTGAGGCTTCGAGCATTGTACTCAGGTCCTCCGCGGTCTCAGCCATGACTACGATATCATCAGCAAACCGGAGGTGTGTCATGTGCTCGCCATTGATGTTGATGCCCAGTCCTTTCCAGTCCAGAACCTTGAAGACATCCTCCAATGCAGCGGTGAACAGTTTCGTGGAGATAACATCTCCCTGTCTGACACCACGCTGCAGAGGTATTGGTTTCGAGGTCTGGTCCTGTATTCGGACTGACATGGTGGCGTTTTCGTACAAACCCTTCAGCGCTTCAATATACCGATAGTCTACTTGGCACCGCTGGAGAGACTGCAGTACAGCCCAGGTCTCGATCGAATCAAAGGCTTTTTCGTAGTCCACAAACGCCAAGCAAAGGGGTAGGTTATACTCCTCGGTCTTCTGTATAACCTGCCGCAGCGTATGTAAGTGGTCTACTGTGCTGAAGCCCTTTCGGAAACCGGCCTGTTCGGGAGGCTGGAAGTCGAGAAATTTTATATATTGTATTAATAATATTTGCTCCAACGACAGTCCCATTTCTGGTTCCGAAGAATATGTCTATTCTTTGGTTGCCTGGAAGAGATTGCATTAGTGATAAGGCCGCCCATTTTATGTTTTGTTGTGTTAATTGTATTTTGATCAATGTTTGTTTTTGGTGTACAATAAAGAATATATAAATAAATGTTAACAATTTTATCTTTAAATCATAAACAAATAATTATGTCTCTAAGTCCCTGTATAAGTAGGTTATACTTATATTGGGACTTAGGGACACAGTGGATAGAATCTGGCAAATTATCCCAATAGTCCTTAATGCTTTAGTGATAAATTTGAAAATCTGTTACATAAGTTATATAGGTCATAGGTTAATGTGTTCTCGTCTGTAACTGCTCCCATTTGGAATAAGCAACTGGCTTTATATGATCTGGTCCTCATAGAGCAATAGAGTCCACTGGTCCGCCGGTGGACACTGGAATAAGCAACTAGCTTCATATGATCTGGTCATCATAGAGCAACACAGTCCACTTTGGAATAAGCCCACAGCCCGGTGGCCTGTGTTGCTCTATTTCTAGTTCTTGACAACCCAAAAGTGCTTAAAAATTAAAGTAGACGTAAAGAAAGATGTTCTACTTCAGTGTACCACTGATTCTCCATCTTGTTGGCCGTAACGCCAATTTCCATAACGTCATCGGTAGCTGCACGGAGGCCACTCTGTACACTACATATTTTGGGACACAGAGGGAACATATGAGCAGGGTTTGCGACATAGCATAAATAACGGCATTTCCATCGAGGTAGTCCCCATTTTGCCAGGTTGTAGTTACATAGTTACATTTTTCTTCGTGTCTGGAGACGCAGTTGGGATCATTATAGATAGGTACTCGTCCATTCGTATTCGTCTTTTACTCAGGAATCTGACTTGTTCACTTCAGGATTTTTGGATGATTCGATCGAATCTCCGAAAAATCTCACCTAAATTTGGGCATAATGAGAGTGAATGGTGACGCTTTTGACAACTTATCATAAAATTCGCTTCTTCCAACTTTTCATGGTTATACAAAATCGATCGGCAGATGTTTTTACCCCTGGAGATTTCTGTTCTCTACTAACAATATTTATGTGGGCACTTTTATACTTACAAACAAGAAAACAATACTTATGAAGATCATTTTCAAGAAACTTTCGGCGGTTTCTAACAGCCATTTCAACTGAAATAATAATGTAGAGAGTCCTCGTAATTTCTCATTAATTGGCGGGTTGTTTTTATACAACGTAATTTCTTATTATATTGGCGGGTTGTTTTTATACAACGTAATTTCTTATTATATTGGCGGGTTGTTTTTATACAACGTAATTTTTTCTTTATACGAAACCTGAATACAGTTTGTTCTGAATAAGCAACTGAATCGATTCCAATAATTTTTACACCATGTTATATTTTTCCCAAATACATTTAGAAATTATTGCAGTGTGGTTACCGTGCGCGCAACAAAGGTGTCGACAGATCATAGTACTAGACGCACATTTTCCGCAAAGCGCCGCGCTGCTATGGGCGCGGGTAGGCGAGCAGTACGTTGACCATATTTTTGTTGGGCCAACCAGGTAAGATAACAAGCTCATAACTTTGAGGTTTTTCAAGATATCTTTTTGAAATTTTATACTTTGATTTCTTACTTAAAATACAGGACACATGTGTCGGGTTTCACAGAAACAAACAATAATGTTGTATAGGTAAATCGTTTTATTTATAAAAATCATCATCATCATCATTATCAACCTTTTTATCGTCCCACTGCTGGGCACAGGTCTCCACTCATACAGAGAAGGAAATAAAAAAATAGGGTCGAATAATTCAATCGCATCGTTGCCAACTACCCTACAGACTAGCGGCACTGCCAAGTTGAGCGTAAAAGCTGGCCCTTGGCTCACGGAAATTTTCAATGAGTCGTTTTAAAATTTCATTATGACCATGAGCAATTAGGACACTGACCTCATGGCCTGAGAGTTCACGTCTTTATTTTTCTTGTCAAACAACAAAAGATACTAGCGTTGTCCTTACGTAACGCGTGTTCCTTTGAAACTTACCCATTTAAATATATGGATTTAAAAACTATAAAAAGGCCAAACTTTGCAAAAAGGGGTATTATAAAATCACAGATTCTTTAAAAGACAATATAGCTTGGGACTGAGCTGCTCGCTCTGCTATGCATTGTTATTAAGCAATATGCGTAATTATGCTACAATTATAACATTTTAAACACTGTTTTTTTTTAAGTCACGTAAATTATTGTAAACATTTTCATTTTTAATGTCTAGACTTGAAAAAAAAAAACAATGATGCTTGACTTTGTTTCGGCTTTTTCTTCTCAGAGGAGTTAGGAAATGCCGGCTCCATCTAGTTTAAAAAAAATATGACGTGTAAAAGTGAGCAGTGATTCTACTTGCTTGATAAACGATTTCATTTCATTTCTTATAAATAGAAATCTCAAAAAAAAAGAGGATATTTTTTACAAAATAGATTTATATCTCTGTGCTACTTTTTGAAAGACGGGGATAAAAGTGTAATCAAAGATAATATCAATGCGAATCACGCACTGTTTATACTCGACTACGACCAACTACTATCAGTCAGGCATCAAAGAACGTCGCTCCACATGACGTGAGGGTGTCCCACCTATGGGTGTCCCACAGCTACGCTGCTTGGGAAGTCCCCAGCACAATCCCCCCAAAACTCACACAAAAACAACTTTGTTTTTGTGTGAGTTTTGATTGTGTGTAAATTTGAGGTTGTGAACATAGAATTTATCGCTCATTTCTAAACGATTATCAAGCAAATGAGAACGTCAGAGGGATAATTCTAGTGAATTGAAGAACGTTCAGTGTGATTTGTTTCAATCTCACAAAAATACTTCTAACATTTTTTAAATATTTTTGATAATTTTTTGACATTGATTCCTGCTGAGATATGTAAGTATTTGTTTGAGTAAAACACTACCTCTTAAAGTCAGCTTTTGAGAGACTTCAGGCTAAAATATTTACCATTTTGATTTTTTCATTTTATTAATAGGCAGCGTATACAGTAAAGATAACAAAGTAATTATCTAAGAGAACGTTACGGATATGACGAGGTTCACTAAGTACGGTACCAAAAGGTTTTTGCTAATCGAATATCGAATAACGACTAAAACGCCTATAAGTATTTATTGGAAAAGGCAATATTTGAGGCTTAAACTAGTACATTTTGAGGCTATTAGAAGCGATTCAGTCACTAAAAAACGGGCTTTGTAAAGGGGCTCGGATAACAGAGCCAAATCCCGCGTGGAAACGCATTATTATTGAAATTGTATATGAAAGTTTACACCAAGGGGCGTGTTTTCTGCGCCTCGCGGATTACGCGTTATACTCATAGTGTGTGATCCGCTTAAGGCATTAAAACTAAGGCTCATTGAGCACGCAGTATATTGGTTCCAGATGTGGTCATTAAGGGTCCGTCTTACGACCCGTAATCTATAAAATACTCTTCGATTTTCTCATTACTTACGTGGGTAAATCACTAGGGGTTAATTGGGCGTGTTTTATTTTCTACTAGTTGTGCCCCGAGGTTTCGCCCGTGTAAATTTCGATCCCGTGGGAATCTTCTTCGTCTCAGCCTATAGACGTCCACTGCTGGACAAAGATTTCCCCCCAAAACTTGTATACTTACTAATATTATAAATCTGAAAGTGAGTTTATTAGTTTGTTCCGCTTTCACGCCGTAACTACTGAACCGATTGCTTTGAAATTTTGCTGACGTAAAGGTAGAAGTCCGGATTAAATAAAAGCGGACTTTGTATCTCGGAAAATTTTGATATTCCCCAGGGAAAACTAAAATATTGTTAGCTTCATACCAGTTCGGTGATAGATCGCGCTGTGTGTCGTTTAAGACAAGGTAATATATTGCAAACGAATATGCATAATTATGTAAACTTGAAGCTAATTGATGCGATAATTAATCCCTGAAAGTGAGGAGTCTAAAAAGCGTGATATAACCGAATTCCACGCGGGCGATGCCGCGGGCGGAAAGCTAGTAAAATAATATTTTAGTGTTTATATCGCCAGCCAGGCTCCTAAATATGAGTGTGCGGGTTCGATTCCAGATCAGGCAAGTACCAATGTAACTTTTCTTAGTTATATTTACTTTCTAAGTATATCTTGGACACCAATGACTGATTACAAAGTGAAGTAAAACATCTTGAGGAAACCTGGACTTTATGTCTGAAATCGCCAAGCTGCATTGTGCAAGCGTGGTGATTACGCTCAATCCTTCTCTGTATGAGAGGTGACTTGTGCCCAGCAGTGGGAAGATAAAAATGTTAGTATGTAAATACTATGTATTATAGCTGAAATAAAAATTTTAACCGAAGGAACTCCACTGCTGGACATAGGCCTCCCCCAAGGATCTCCACGGCGACCGGTCCCGCACCTCCCGCATCCACCTTGTCCTCCTTGTCGGGGGCCTACCCACGCTGCGTCTTCCGGTGCGTGGTCGCCACTCGACAACCCGTCGGCCCCATCGGCCATCGGTCCTACGGGCAATGTGCTATAAGTCATCATAGATCATCATGCTACAAGTCGTCTTTTGTCTTAAGACACTGCGGTATTTCGGACGAGAAGATTCTACATAGCTTCCCAAAAGCAGCCCAGCCGAGTTGGATTCGACGATTGACCTCTTTCTCGAAGTTGGACCTACCTAACTGCATAGTTTAATGTAATAGAATAATGTAGCTATATACATATAATCCCTCTTATTCATAAACGCTGCTTAAAGTTAACTAGTGATTAGCAATTCTTTAATCATACATTTTTGGCCTTTTAACGTCACTTAACTTTATATGAATAAACAGAACAGAGTTTAAAGGGTATTCATAAACGATGATTAAAGTTAAGTGACGTGCAAATGTCTAAAATGCATGTTTAAACAATCGCTAATCACTAGTTAACTTTACGCAGCGTTTATGAATAAGGGGGAATATAGCTACATTAAAAAAACGAGAAAGTCTATAACTTATTCTTATTTGTATTCTTCTCCGCGTCATGTTTGTCTCAATCAAAAGAGTTATATTTCTTTTCTTTTGTCTTTAACTTCAATTTTCTCGGAAGGAAACATGATGCTCATACATGTGAAGACGGATAATATGGACAAAGAGAGATCCGATTATGTATTCGTGTTCAATGTAGGTACGTGTGATTATGTATCCGGGTGTCACAAAGTAAAGCGTTTTAATGTTAGGGCATTTGTGTTTGAAATAACATAAGTATTTGGTGGTGTGAGGGATGGTATAGTTCACTCATCCTCCATAGAAAAGGGAATATTAATAAGAACATTGGGAAAAGAGCGACCCAAAAAGACCAATGCCGCAAAAGCAGAAAGCGGAAAAAACCGAATTGGCAGCAATAATAAAAGACAAATAAAGATTTCTTGCCACGTAAGAAGAAAAAAGGCGGCATCAAAAAAAAAAAAAAAACGACTAAGAAGAACGATAGAAAGGGAAGATTCTCCGACCAGGCAGGTGTGGAATTAGGCGGGCACTTGCCCAACAGTTGTGGTTGGGAAGTTGTGTGCACCAACTGCTCGCTGCGCGTAAATTCTGCTTGCAGAGATGTAGAAACCTTGCGACGTCAGTATGACGCGTTGTTCACATGTGGCGTTTCGTAGATGCCGCTACAAGTAGATATTATTATTGGCCAGCCTAAATAATTATTATCATTGTCCAGCCTTTGTACCAATTTATTTGTGATTGTACCAATTTATTTCTGATTGTACCAATTTATTTGTGATTGTACCAATTTATTTGTGATTGTACCAATTTATTTGTGATTGTACTAATTTATTTGTGATTGTACCAATTTATTTGTGGTTGGTGCAACATGCTTTCATTAATTTAAGCTATCAAATATCATGATTGCTGCACGGTTAGCTCAGTGGTTAAGCTTTTGACTGCTGCGCTGCGTGTCGCGGGTTCTATTCTCACACAGAAAGAAGAGAGAAATATTTGTATGACCTACAAGACGTCGTTGAGAGTCTGTGTGTGTATGTGAGTTTATATGTTTGTAAACGCACAAACGATAAGGAGAATTCATAGTGAGGGACAACATATTTTTTTTAAAATGATCCTCCTAATTACGTAACAGACTATTACTACCACTTAGAATCATTTAAAAGCATATTGCTAATACATTGCTCCTTATGTTAGAAAATGTGCCTGCTCCACAAGATAAATAAAAGGATTGAGCGTGATTCGCCAACCCGAATTCAGCAAGCGTGGTGATTATCACGCTTGCTAAATTCAGGTTGGCGATTCAGACTTATAAAGTCCAGGTTTCCTCAAGATGTTTTACTTCACCTTCAGTCATTGGTGTCCAAGATATACTTATAAAGTACATATAACTTTAGAAAAGCTACATTGGTACTTGCCGGACCTGGAATAGAACCCGCACACTCATACTTGAGGCTGGTGTTGCTGTTGGAACGATAAAAAGGTTTATAAATAAATAAATAATAAATATATACGGACAAATCACACAGATTGAGCTAGCCCCAAAGTAAGTTCGAGACTTGTGTTATGGGATACTAACTCAACGATACTATATTTATAATAGATGCATATATAGATAAACATCCAAGACCCAGGCCAATCAGAAAAAGATCGTTTTCCATCATGACCTGGCCGGGGATCGAATCCGGGGCCTCCACGTCGCAGGCAGGCGTGTTGACCGCTGCGTCACGGAGGACGACGAGCAGACAGCATGAATAAGACAATGATTGCTATTGAACTCTCAAAATGACACTCATTGTAGCAATGAGTGTTACTTTGATAGTGCAATTAATTACACTGCTTTTTAAAAACAAAAAGGAATTATGGAAGATTTTCAGGGAAAAATTTTAACCGCGTAGTTACTGCAACTATACCCTTGACGGCAACATGTTTTTTCTTCCATAATAGAGATGTAATAACAACGTAAATTTATTGTTACATTTTTTAAATTATTTTTATAAATTATAAACTAGTGCTTTACTGCAATCCCGCCTGATGGTAAGCGGTGATACAATCGTTTTTTTTAATAATTATAAACTAGCGCTTTACTGCAATCCCGCCTGATGGTAAGCGGTGACGCAATCGTTGATGGTAAAGCGCGCTAGTTTATTAAGCCCATATCCTTATAAAACCTTAGTGAATAGGAAGGAAGTCGGCAGTTGAGCGAGGTGGTGCAATGTTAGACCCAATAACACGACCAATGATGCTGCGCCAGAGGGAGATTGATGTGGAGACCCTTCACGACCAAACTCCCAGCACAACAACATTTGACGCATCGTACCCGGCACACATCGCAACACAACTGCTCAGACTCGTCCTCCGTACGGCTTCACCAGACATCATGCCGGAACACGACGAATCGCTTGGCGGCAAGACTTTGTCTGGTGGGTGGTAATTTAAGCTCTCCCCCCCGGACCTCTGAGGAGATCAGACGCTTATTCAGTAGATTTATTTTTACTTTAGAATAAAAATATCAAATCAATTTTAAACAGTTAAATCAGTTCAAAATTAGGAGTGTATAAAGTTAAGGAGCTTCATTGTTGACACTGCATGCGTCAAAGAGTGAGTCATCGTAACATCACCACTGCCTACGCCCACAAAGTAACGCCCACTGCTGCTTTGAGTTCAGCCCAAGGGAGGGTACGTGTTCGGGGCAAGTAGCTAGTAGTAGTAGGGGGCTGCGTATGAGCAGCGTCACCAGGTGGGAGGTACGTAATTTGTCGTACTCTTTGCACATAGTGCTCCTCTCTACGCTGTGACTATCGCCGCACAGCGCTGTTGTCCTGGTAGTCGCACATCTATCATTACACTTGTTTGAGATGCCGCTAAAACGTACGCCCCCGAAGCAGTTACCTATGTCAGAGACTGACACTGAGAGTGTGGAGGGAAGTATATCAGACAATTTAAACGTTGCCGCTCCATCCAACATTAACATAAGCCGCCTAAAAAGAAAGCGTGAAAACGAGATGTCAATATTTATGGATGAAGTGCGGGCATTGTTCGATAACTTTGTCTCACAGCAAAATAGCAAATTGCTAAGTCTGGAGTCTTCGTTATTAGAAATAAAGAAACAAAACGATAGCATAAATACATCTATAACTGCTTTGTCTGATAAATACGATGATATTCAAAAAGATCTAGAAAGTTTGAAGCTGGAACGCAAGGAACAATGTGTTTACATAAGGAGTCTTGAGGACAAAATTGAAAACTTTGAAAAACAATCTTGTATGTCAAAGTTAGAGATAAGAAATGTGCCTAAGCTTCAGAATGAGTCAAGGGAAAATCTTTCTAATGCAGTCGTCAAAATCGGTGAAATATTAAAAATACCATTGCATGCCTCCAATATAAGAGACATCTATCGTCCCTTCGGGAAATCGAATGTTGTTAAACCAATTGTAGTGGAATTTACATCAGTCTTAACAAAGGATAGCGTTATGAATAACCTTAAAAAGCTGTCGCTGCAGGAAAAGAAAGATAAACTAAACACTTCTATTTTTAATCAAAATGACCCTCAAAAACCAATTTTTATCTCGGATTACCTTACTCCAAAGGGTAGACGACTATTTTTTTTGGCCCGTGATTTCGCTAGTACCCACAATTATGATTTCTGCTGGACATCATATGGTAAAATTTATCTTAGAAAGAAAGAAGGGATGCAGCATATTCGCGTCGATGAAGAGGCAGATTTTAATAAGCTGCTAAAAAAAACAACGGAATGACTATTTTTCTTTATTTACCTGCACCTGTCTGTTGTATCTTTGTGTGAACGTAATTCTGTAACACTTTATAATATGCATGTTATTGGTTTAATTCTCTTAAATTACTTTGTAAACATACTCTGCGGAAACAATCACTCCACACATACACAAATCCACACGGTAACTTTATTTTTTGACAAATCAATTTTATTTATGCCAATACAAATGATCAAATACATATTTTTATTATATAACATTAATTGTAGAGGTATAGAAGTCCTTTATCCGTCCATAAATGACCACAGTGTTTTTCTTGTATTGCAAAATAATCTCTTTACCTGTGTTGCTCTAAGGTTGAAAATCATTTATTCTAGGTCATTCCTACAAGGTACTTTGTTATTTTTTGACAGTAAAAATGGTTGATTTGGCTTCTGAAATTGATAGCATATCTATCTCAGAGTCTAGATATTGTGACGTCGAGGACTGTAGCAGTTTACTGTCGAGAGCTGCTGGTGGTTTGACGGTGTTAACACAAAATATTCGAAGTATATCACGAAATTTTGATGATTTTGTTGCAATGTTGGGTAGATTAAAAATATATTGCGATATTATTATCCTAACTGAGTGTTGGCTGTCGTGCACACCGGTGGTTCCGAGATTGGATGGTTACAGCAGTCACGTTACTGAATACTGTTTTAACCAAAACGATGGAGTTACAGTATTTTGTAAATCGAATCTCAGTGTCACCTGCGAGGAACCCAGCTGTGAAGGATTTAATTGTCTTATAGTTAGAATTGGTACAGAGAGTGTTATTTTAGCTATTTACCGTTCGCCTTCAAATATAAATATTAGCAGCTTTCTCCAATTTTTGGATAACATTTTAAGTAAGCTAGGCAGTTGCAAAAATATCTCCATTCTTGGGGACATCAATATAAATATCAGCCCCGGTTTCTA
The DNA here is from genome assembly GCA_017933935.1 of Sesamia nonagrioides. Taxonomy (NCBI): domain Eukaryota; kingdom Metazoa; phylum Arthropoda; class Insecta; order Lepidoptera; family Noctuidae; genus Sesamia; species Sesamia nonagrioides. The sequence goes on from JADWQK010002104.1 coordinate 44,230, forward strand.
TGAGTCAAGGACGCTGGAATATCTTAATCTGTGTTCATATCATGGGCTCTTACCAGCACACTCTCTCCCGACTAGACAAAATAAATCATGCCTTGACCATGTCATGCTAAAAACACAGAAATCAGCTCTCGCACTGGTGTTAAATTCAACTGTTACGGACCACCAAACAGTCTTACTCTTCCTGCATCTTAAACAAAAGAGAACCTTTACTCATGTATCTGTGAACCGGATTGAGACGAAAGGATTGACGTCATATCTCACTGAAACCGATTTTGAACCTATCTATAGGTCAACCGATGCAAACTTCGCAATGGAATACTTCTCTGTATCAATTCAAAGGGCTATACTCCTAAACACTGTCGTAGTGAAGTTTACTATATAAATGTTAAAATATTCGTCCCGCTTCACCTCTACATCCCATCCCGTTTGACAGTATCTTGAATACCAAAGCAAATTTCGCTTTTAATACTCTTTCTCATATTTTATGGAACTTTAACAGTTTTTATATCATGCAATCATTCAAAATAAGTAAAGGGGACACACTTAAACGACTCTGCGCTAACATCGCTCCCACTCAACACCGCCCTAAACTAAGACGACTGCTCATAGTTCACGCGGCGACAGCTAGTAGGCACCCAACAGTCCACGCGGCGACAGCTAGAAGACGGCCAGCTTTCCAGCCGCTCACCGCTCTCGCTTTTCGCGATAGGCTGTTCCCGACTCACAACGCGCGAACTAGCGTTTACTGCTATTGCAATTGAGTAAGAAGAGAGAAAGGCAAGAAATAACAGATGAAGATTTTGGGTGCATAAAATGCTGAAAAAAAAAACAGACTGAGCGGCGACTGCTAGCATTAGCGCGCGGACACCGCACCGACTGCTCCTCTACAACGTGTGGCCAGCGAGGCGACAACTTCAGAGCCGTCTGACGGCGGCAAGCTGTCTGCTAATTTATAATGCTAATGTAAAAAATATCTAAAAGTCAAATATTTGAAGTCCATATTTAAATTATATTCCTTTTGCCGGGTGAGATCAGAGTCGTGTAAGTGGTCGTACCTATAGTCGTAGTATGGTGTAAAGTTCTTAAGTTTGGACTTTTAAATAAGATAGCTCCTGGGAAACACTGAATAGAGGTGGGTGAAAAGAGACTGGGGAAGCCTTTGCCCAGCAGTGGAAATTAATGGCGATAACAAACTAAAAAAAAATGTTGGCAACCTAATTGCGTAACATACTATCACTTTCAATTTAAAGCATATTGCTAATCAATTGCTCTATATTAATGCAATGAATGTTGTAAAATTACTCTGCTGATGATATAATATGTATCTCAAACACTGTCGATATTCCTTTCATACTCTGATCCATAGAATACCAGCCTCCGTGGCGTAGCGGTAGCGGACGCGGCCGCTGCGGAAGGTGGCGCGGGTTCGATCCCCGCACAGTGCAAGTATTTGTATGCATGAATATGAATATTTGCACTGGTCTGGTCGTGCCTCGGAAAGCACGTTAAGCCGTTGGTCCCGGTTGCCCTACGAACATCTAGTGGCAGTCGTTACGGGTTGTTGGAGCCCTCAAAAGTCCTACAATTTGTCTAACTGCAATGCTTCGATGTCGCCTTCGGGTTGTGGAGGTCAGACGGCAGTCGCTTCATAGAAAATGTCGAAGTTTAGCCATATCAGCAGTTGGACTGGTAAGACGAACCCCAGACTCCAAAGCTGAAAAGGCTTCGGATGCGACTGGGATTAACGCTGGGATGATGATGATGACTGTCGTAGTGAAGTATCCTAGACGTCAAAAAATTATTAAGCCATGGATTACACCAGGTCTGTTACGGTGTATTCGACATAGAGACCGGCTTCATAAAAGAATGCGACATTCACCTACTAACGAGACTCTTAAAGTTATTTACTCTAGGTATAGAAACCATTGCAATAACCTATTAAAAAAGGTCAAACGTATATATGATAGAGACTTATTAACAAAAGCAGGAAATAACAATAAAAAAATTTGGGAAGCGATCAAAAATATCACAAATACTACTAAAATGAAACATAGCGCTACGGAATTATTAAATCCATCAAAACCAAAAGAGTCTGTAGAGATGGTGAACGACTTTTTTGCATCGGTTGGTAAAAGGTTGACTGATAACACCCATTCCTGTTTAATACCTTCACATGGTAAATTTAATAAATCGCCGTCACAACTGGTTTCTAGCTCCTTTGTATTGCTCGAAACTGATGAATCTGAAGTGGAACGTTTAATATTAAACTTGAAGAATGCGTGTTCTGTTGGCTGGGACTCTATAACAAATGATTTCCTAAAAGAATACAGACACATTTTAATCCGTCCCTTAACGTACATTTTTAATCTCTGTTTAACTAAAGGTCAGTTTCCTGCAATGTTGAAGAAATCAGTAGTATACCCAATCTATAAGTCTGGTGATAGAGACCGTGTCAATAATTATAGACCCATCTCCATATTGCCCTCAATCTCAAAACTTCTGGAACGTATAATAAATAGTAGACTGATTGATTATCTGGAAAAAAATAACCTTTTATCTGACAATCAGTTCGGTTTTAGAGCGGGCAAGTCTACTAGTGATGCCATCCATGAGCTCCAAGACTATGTGGTAAAAAATATCGACTCGGGTAAAATGACAATAGGCATTTTTCTTGATCTGGCCAAAGCATTTGACACGGTCTCCACGCCTTTGCTGATTCTAAAATTAGAACGGCTCGGAATAAGAGGTAATCAACTTCAGCTTTTTAGGGACTACCTCAGTAATCGTTTCCAGTGCGTTAAGATTAATGACAGTATCAGCAGTTATTTGCCAATAACCCATGGAGTTCCGCAGGGGAGTATTTTGGGACCGACACTCTTTCTTGTGTATTTAAATGACCTCTGTAAACTGGACCTTGTAGGAGGTAAACTTGTGTCGTATGCAGATGACACAGTACTGTTGTTCTCGGCTGATACCTGGGACAAAGTATTTCAGGAGGCGCAGGATGGTTTCAATGTGGTGACCCATTGGCTGCAGAATAACTCTCTGACTCTTAATCCGGATAAAACCCAGTGCATGTTATTTTCGATGCGTACTCATTTAAAGCAGCTTACTTATACCCCTTCGATTACTGCACATAGTTGTTGTAATAGCTTAGTATGCTCATGCCCAACCCTAATAATGACAGCGTCAATTAAATATCTTGGAATTATACTAGACTGTAACCTCTCCTTCAAAGACCATATTCATCTTCTTACTTCGAGGACAAGAAAACTAATCTATGTTTTCAAAAACCTTAGGCATGCTGCACCTCCGAAATTGTTAAAGCAAATATATTTAGCGCTTGTGCAGTCTGTTCTACAATACTGTATCACCATTTGGGGAGGTGCACATAAAACTATCCTAAAGCCCTTGGAAATAGCACAGAGGGCTGTACTAAAAGTTAGCACTTTTCGCCCTTATTTGTACCCAACTCATCTTCTATATCAGTCGTGTGAGGTCCTCACCGTTCGGCAGTTGTTTATTTTTCGTGTGATCTTAAAGCAACACTCATTATTCAAATTCACAAAAGGTGATCTTACAAGAAGAAGAAGAAATATTATTAGTAATAATGACCAACCATCTTTCAGACATGCTTATGTAAACAATTACTTTTGTTTCTTGGGACCGTACTTATACAATAAGATAAATGACGCTTTGCATATATACCAGTTAAACAGACTAGATTGTAAGGATAAAATATTTAAATACATTAGTAAACATACGTATGAGGAAACAGAAGGATTTCTGAAAATATTAAAATAAAGTATCTTTTAACACTCACCCTCTCACACTCTTTCACGCACTCTCACAACTACTCACCGAGAGGTTAACACTCCACACAACTTTTGTTTGTTTTAAGTTTAATTTTTCTATCTCTGTGTAATGATATGTCTTTTATTGTGAATATGTCTAATTAAGCTAGTATTTTAATGTATCACCTTAAGGAAGAGCGCTGATGTCTGAGACACAGATATTTCTTTATCTAGTTCAGACACAGATGCCTTCAATAAAAATTAAGAAAATTTGAATGTGGCCTATATATCTGTACAAATGTAACATGTTTTTTTGTGTCAAATAAATATTATTATTATTCCTTTATTTTATTGTATATACATATTATTATTCCGTTTATTTTTTACATATACATATTGATAGCCTTGAAGACACTTAAATTGTAGTCCGACGGAAACACCGCCGCTGGAAAATTGTTTCAGTCCCTCGATGTAAGTAGTAAAAAAAGAGGCGAAACGCTTCGTTCGGATCGTTGTGAAGTTAACAACGTAAGTTGTACGATGGGTCGTCCGATGACGGAGATGGGGAAATTAAATCATGCAATTCCCTCGTACACTCTCCAAAATGCATCCTATAGAACACCGACAGGCTACTACTTTTCGCCTATGCTCCAGGCAGACCGTTTTGAGCTAAATCTGGGTCGCCAATTAGCCTCTTCGCACCATCAAAATATGTATGTATTTATTTCAAGTATCAACCAATTACTTGCACTTTAGAATTGTAAAATAGTCAGAAAGAGAAAGGCTAATGGTCCGTCCTAAAGAGTAGTACGGACGACAGCAAGTCAAGCTACCCGTTCAAACTTGAGCCTTAATGCTTTAGTGATAAATTTAAAAATAGTAGTAGCTTGACGTTCTGTTGTCTGTACCTGAAGAAGAACGAGCTAGAAACTTCACGAACTATATTTTATATTATAATATTGTTAGACAATATTTATCTGTACCTAGTCATACCATTTTTAACTACATTATCAGTCACACAGTTCGTCCAACATGACATCTTACGCTTACAACCATCGATATTCATACTCAAAACTTTCCTCATGCGTTCATATCACAAGCAGAGTTAATATTCGTTTGAACCTTCAAATTGGTTTCGATATTAATGAACAAAAAAATCTTTTACAACTTCGTCAAAGGTCGGGTTAACTAAAGGCGTATAAAAATCTGTAAGTTAACAAGAATTTGTGAATGTTTTTGAAAGCTGAATAAAACAACCGGAATAAAAAATTTCGGACATGAAGATCAGCCACTGGGTTTTTCCAGAATTATTTTTATATAGAATGTTTCCCAACCTCTGCCGTTATCGTTATATGGGACTTGACTTAATGTGGGTGTACTCTAGACGCCTAGCCTGACCCTTCGGTTTCCAGTTTAGGGTAACATGAAACCCTTGATCATGCTGAGTGGAAGCCTTCATGTCACAGTCATGACTTGCGTCGACCATTTCTGCTTTGTACTCTTGATTAAAGATATTTTCTTTTTCCGCCATATTTTTATTAATTGTCTTTTTGTATGCACATGTCTCTGAGAGAAATAATAGAATTCTCCTTGTTATTACTTATGATTAGTAGCCAAACTCTTGAGCTTTTTTTTTTGTTCAAATCAAATCAAATCATTTATTTGCTAACACAGGTAAATATTTACAGATCTTACATAGAATAACGCGCTGTGTTATGCCAGTAGGCGTACAAAAATATAGTGTCCATGTGGCTCATCATAACAAAATTTGAAGCAATAAGAATATACTTTTAGAAATCATGCACAATTACTCTTTCAATTAAAGTGACAGGCCCAGATGAGGAACAATTTCTCATTAATTTAATGTAAAAAAAAAATCTAAGTCAAAATAATCAAAATCATCAATATAAAATCATGCATAATTACTATTTAAATTAAAATGTCAGAACCAAATGAGGAATTATTTCTTATTACATAAATGTCAAAAAAAAAACTTAGGTCATAATAATTAAAATGACAAAAAAAATACATCATCAATATTATAATTCAAAAGTATAATAATTATATACAATATTATTATACAATATTCTTTACATTGAGCCATCATTCAAGAATTCGTCTAACGTGTAATAACATTTTTCAGTAAGTAATTTATTAAGTGCGTTTTTAAATTGTATCAGTGGCATATCTTTAATGTCATTAGGTATTTTGTTATAAATTTTTGGAGCGTTGCCAAGAAAACTTTTACGCATTAGATTGTTTTGGATGTGATATCATCAAATGACCTCTCCCGCTCTGGGCGGAGCGGAAGGGCGTGTCAGACTTTTACTGAATAAAACCCGCCCGTGTTTCTTCACTTGCCTGTGCGCCGGGGCCATGATTTCTTTTTAACCAACCCACGACCCTGGCCCAAGAAGCATTGGTTCTTGTGGAACCCGTCACGATGTGCTGACGTCCTCTGACCTCTTTGAGGTGCGCGTAAAACACAACGCGCCGTCGACGCAGGCCTGATCCTTACCGGGCGGGGAGTGACGGGCTGGTTGCCGCCCGCACCTACGGTGGCCGGGATACCTCCGATGGTACCTCCCGACCAGGGCGTCTTCTGAGGTGGCTAGAGGCTTGAGAGCGCTGGGATTCCCGCTCCCTCTCGCGCTCTGCCTGGTGACTTGGTGACACCTTGGCGTTTCCTCCCGCCTTACACGGAACAGGAACCTCCCGAAACAGCCGGGTCCGGTGAGGACCTGCGTCAGGCGGAAGGTGAGGACGCCGAGGCGCCTCTTTAGCCACTCCTCAAAGAGGGGACTTTACTCCGCTATTGTGGCGTGCCCAGACTCTTGGGCTTCTGACTGTACGTAATAACTGTCAAAGATATATGAAAGACAGTCGGGGAAAATGGATTAACGATCTTTCCGAGGCATACATTTATCTGGATAATATTTTAAAGGATCATCAGGTAACCCGTGATTATTTAAGTAACTGACCGGACTTGACGAGCAAGATGAAAATAATCAAAATTTTCTAAAGGATTACATTATTCTACCCATAATAACATGTTAAATACTTATGAAAAGATAAACTAAGCTACTAAGTTTATCTTGTGTGAGTTAATAAACATTTTGGCTTCGTTTTAATCTCATGTTAGCCTTTCATACGGACCCATCAAAGGATTTAAAAGGCTACGTAAAAGCTTTAAAATTACTAGCCAAGTACAAACTACAGGTTTCATACCATAAATAGCATTTCCTTTGCGACTTTGCTTTAGTGAAAATTAATATAGCGCGCATCAGAATATTACGCCTGCATTTTCTTCTGTAAAATGAAACCTTTCCACCATTTTGTAATGAAAATATATTTATATTTCAACGAAGCGTTCTTTCATATTTTTTGACTTGCTTCTTATTGCCTTGCAATGTTCGTATATATAAGTTTTCCTCTTCAAAATTTGCAATCGTACTTCCTCGAACCGTTCTTGATTACTTCTCGACCCACTTTCCAGTGTGCGACTGAGCTGAAATTTCGCACAAGTGTGTGAAGTAAATGACTGTGTATTTTGGTACCATTGAGTTATTTTGATGGCTGAGCTGGAAGGTGGGGATGGAAGCAACTCACTACTATAACATCGTGTTTGAGTTACTTTGAATGGTTTTTTAAATATCCTATTCTGTTTAGATTTCCGTAGTCAACTAGGAACCCTTATAGTATCGCCAAGTCTGTTTGTCCGTCCGCGAATCATCTCAGTGATCATTAGCACTGGAAAGCTAAAATTCGGTACCAATATGTATATAAATCACTTTTTTTCCCACAGTGGTAAAACGAAAAGTGGAAGAACATGTTTTATTAGGGCACCCCCTATCCCCAATCAAGGGGGAGCAAATGCCCCCTGCCGCTCTATACGGGGTCGTGCAGTTCATGGCCCTTTATGTGGCATCAGTGCGGGCTGATAGTGAAAACTTAGTTATCAACTTATTACCGTCTTTTGTGGGCCCATTTTCAGGATTCCGGACTTACGTAGTATGTCAACTCAGTATAAATATAGCTTACTAGCTTTCCGCCCGCGTCTTCGCCCGCGTGGAGGTCGGTTATATCGCGCTTTTTAGATTTCCCTCGGGAACATCACATTTTTCCGGGATAAAAGTTAGCCTATGTTCTTTCTCAGGGTCTAAAGATTGTCTGTGCCAAATTTCATCAAAATCGGTTGAGAGATTTAAGCGTGAAAGAGTATCAGACAGACAGACAGACAGAGTTACTTTCGCATTTATAATATTAGTATGGATTTATTATGTCTTGTGTAAGTGGGGTCACTGATTGTAACAGACGGTAAACTATAGAACATACACAACACTGAGCATGGCTCGATATGCTCTTGATCGGCTTTTTGACAAAAGCTTGTTCAAAAAATTCAAGTGCTTTTTCTCTTTGCTCGGTTCCTAAGGATCGCAGCGTGATGTTAAATATGTAGTCTAAAACCTTACACAAGATTCTATTTTCATTTGACGTGTGCAATAGTTACATAAAATGGGGCACGAACGGCAACCCAGTGGGGATATTTATCAGAAGTAAATAATGAGATGTGATTTGAAATGTAAAAAAAGCGGTGGCCGCCAGATAAGGACCGCAGTAAAGTGTGTCATAAAAATTATAGTACAGACGACAGCACATTCTTTAAAGCATTAAGGCTCAGGGTTGGCTGAGAATATTTGAGAGTTTCTGCTGTAGTCGGTTCCTACCGAGGTTTGTTTTTATGGTGGGCAAAACTCTATAGGAAAACAGGAAAATATACCAAATCTCTTTATTAACATTTCGGTGACCTCATTCATCGGTAAATTGTGGACGGACACTATGCAGTGGTCACCGCAGTCTTAGGAAACATAAGCTCACCGTAAGCTAGCTTGTGTTATAACCTAAGGTGACCATTTATTCTTTGACTCAAAACGGGATATTGGTTTATTTTAGACAAACAATAGATATTCAATGAAAAAGATAAACTTTTTTGAGTTACTTATTCAGAAAAACTTAGTTGGCTTAAAAGTTAGGCATCAAAAAATACAATTAAACAAAATAATTTCGGTACTTAGTTATGAGAATAACAAATTTGCTTTAATATACCTAGCTGGTGAAGATTTCAATTTAACTGAAAAGAAAAAAAAATATTGCACGTTTTTTTTTTTATGTTGACCTTGTTTTATCAACGTCATCGTTAGAACTAAAACTGAATGGCCGTCTGCTACTCAAATCTTTGGCTCGGTTTCTGAAAACGGGTCAATATTGCGTCCTAGAGTTCGTTTTGGGGATACCGGGACTCTTAATTATAAAAAGGGACAGTCCCATTCAAAACGAAATATCTGGTCATATTAGTTATAGCTAAGACAAAAGAGGGTAATACTTGCTTACCCTCAACTTGTTATTTTTTGCCGCAAATAAATGTATATTCTTACTACTTCAAGATATATAAGGATTAATTTATGGCTCAATAATAAATACCATATTGTAACCTAGCTGTAGGGAACCAAAACATAAGACAGTGATGGCCAAAGAAACAAGCAAATAATAAGGTCTCAGATTACGTCAGGGGGACATTTAGGTCCGTATTACAGAACGTCACTCAAGCTTTACTAAGTCTCGTTTAAAGCGATTTGATTGGTTGAAACTAGTTCTATGTAATGCTTAAACAGAGATCAATGTTTGAGTTTCCTTCTGGAATACGGACCTTAGACAAGCAGGAGTGGGTTTTAGCCGGTAAAAGTCCGGTAACACGTACAGTAAATATTTAATTTCGGATAAATAACGCTGTGTCTTAAACCCTTCTTGAGTCTCACACGAGGGATTCCATTCACGAACCCCCTAATTACATACATAATCTTCACAAATAAGAACGTTATCTATTAAGATTTATGATAACAATAAAAATATTTATTACTAGCGGCCGCCAGCGACTTCATTCGAGTGGTTTAGTTATGCTCCGCTCCTATTGGTCGCAGCGTGATGTTATATAGCACTAGCTGTTGCCCGCGACTTCGTCCACGTAGACTTCAGTTTCAGCGCGCGGTGGTTCCCGTTTCCGGGGGAATGCCAAGATAAATGCCTACATTACTGCAAGGTTTCAAACGTCCTCACACATTATCGCGTTTATATTATTAGTACGATTATAAAGATACATAAGGTCTATAGCAACGTTAATTTTACCGGGTTTAAGGTTTAGCAAAGGAAAGAAACATCAAATATCATACTTCTAATTATTTTGCGTTGGTTGGTGTTTTGGATAAGCTTAGGATATTATGAAATAAGGGTTAAAATTACTACGCTTGATAAAATATGAGCACATTTAAGTAAGTACGGTTTTATAAACAACTTTCTTTGTTTTGCTGTCTTTTGCCGAAACATAAAGGTTTTCTGGATTTGATACATATGAGCATGCCACATAGAGTTGCCCATGAGAAAAACATGTTGTTTCTAAATAAACTTTAAGTGCCAGTTCCAGGGTTTCGTCTCTCACAAACTACTCATTGATGCAAAGATAAAACACCGACACATACTGTTCGTAACATTATACGTTTGGGCATTTTGTAACTCAATTGTGTGGTAATAATTAATTTTAATACAAATTATTTATAAATTGTAATAGTAAAAATTGATGGTATCAAACATCGTAGTGTAACATTGATGCATGTTGGATTGGATGCGCGTGCGACAAAACACAAATCACAGACTGTTAGAAAATGCTGAATGTCAAACCGGAACCAGATGTATGTCATTTTTGAGGATGATATTCTCGTAGTGTTTATTTAACCTGTATTTTATTTTTTATATTTCTGTTTGTGTTTGTTGAAAGTGAACTCTCACCATTTACTTTTTATATCTTTTTATTATTACTTTTTTTTTTAAATATTTAATGTATTACCGGTTCGGTGCTACTTTTAATTGTCTATTGCATCGGGTGACGTCTGTACGTCGACGCCGGCTGTTGCTGAAAACCAGCGCTGGGCTCTGTTTTTGCATAGAGTCGCAGCATAATGCTGAGCGACAGCCGTTTTGCGTGGATGTGACGCATGTTTCCCTTAATTATTTCTTATTATTTATGTTTTTGTTACCTCTTCCGTAATGTTTACTGCAAATAAACGTTTTTTCTTTCTTTCTTTCTTTCAAGTGTCTGTCGGTTTTGTTATTGTTATAGTAAATGCTGCTTTCAGAAGGAACTGTACTCTTTTAAGTAAATTGAAATGGAAAATCAGTCGGGTTGGTGAGAATACGGGGAATCAAGACATTCTGTCCTTATGCCATTCCAGCCATGATTGAAGCCTTTACAATGTTGTGACCCAAATGTGTTATTTGTAACCGAGTACCATTACATAGCTTTGGAGCGTCAAGATTCCTCATTAATAGGACTGGAACACCAACTTTTAGTATCAACTTATGGAGTGGCACTCCTGATAATTCTAAAGAGTTGAAAAATTCTATAGGGTATGATGTAACTTGTTCAGTGTCCGTAATATTGTCCACTGAGAGGTATTCGATAACATTTCCCTGAACGTTTAACATGATTTGTTCATTTATTTTACTATTTCATTAGTCGGCGCCAAAATTGCTCTTCCCGGTTGGCCATATTTGTTTGAAGATCCGGATAGAATTATAATGTGCTATTCACAACTTGACAGAACTCACGATTCAATCTAATCATGCCGTTACTATCAGTTGGCATGCGATCTACTCCGATTTTTAAAAGAGTAGCTGCATATTGCATATACCCGGCTTGAGAATCGTGATGAAGTTGCCCTCGCATATTCGTGTTGAGACAATACTTTTTACGCGAACCCATAATGCAGATGCTTTCAAAGAGGCAGTTATTTCATCTGCCGGCGGCATACCCCTAGTAATCACCGGAAGGGTCTGCCTAAAGTCACCAGCTAAAAGCACCACCGTCCCTCCCATGATATCTTGGTTGCCTTTGATGTCCCCCATTGTGCGATCTAGTGCTTCAATTGCCCTTTTGTGGAATATCATCACATTCATCCCAAACTAACTTATACAACAAAAAACCCCAAATTAACTTACACTGCTGTAACATTCTTCCGCGCTCACTTCTTTTACTAATATTGCATTTTCTCATGAGCTAAGTTCAATGGAGCGCTGTTCGTCCCGTTCCGAAAAAAATTAACAAGAGCTCAGTTGATATAAAATAAGCGCCTGTTAAAATAATGAAAGCAATAATGCGTCTGCGTTAGCTCCCGTTTCACAACATTTTTTGTTACTGCTCTGCTCCTATCGGTCATAGCGGGATGTTATATAGCTTAAAGCCTTCCTGGATTAATGAGCTATCCAACGCAAAAAGAATTTAGCAAATCGGACCTGTAGTTCCTGAGAGTAGCGCGTTCAAACAAACTTCAGCTTTATATATAAGTATAGATGTGTTATGACAATATTTCTATAACTGACCCTTTTCAATGTATATTTTCCTCGTAATTGGGTACGAACATACATCTTTACCTAATTATACTTTGATGTAGGTCGGTTGGTGAGAGAACGGTGGAAACAAATACAGAGTTGCGTAGGTACTGCTTGTTGAGATTATCAGTGAGTTGAGACCATTTATTAGATGTTATATATGGTTTATATGCCTACAAATATTGTACGTGATACTATTCTAATATGTAAGTACGTGATATAACTAAACTATGTAGTGTACGTGGCGAACGTGTCGTTACACCACTGTACAATTTCATTGGTTGCCAAATTACCATTTCTATAGGCAATGAACTAGTGTGTCAATAAGATTTATTTATTTATTTATCCCTCTTACAACTGTCCTTGCAGGCTTTATCCTTTTTTTTTTATACGAGTGAAAATGCGTTACGCACCGTACCCGCCGCTAGCTAGGCGACAGGCGTGTGTGGGACTCGCCCGGCCGGAGCCGGGAATACCCACTAAAAACACTCGGTTCCCTCGAGCCCTGCGTTGAGAGTGACCCGGGCTCGGCCCGAAGATCTGACTCCGGGCCACTCTCAGGGCTTACCGGCCTACTTCAGGCCGGTTTCCGCGCCTAGGGAGGATTACCCGGGAACGGATAATCCCCAGACGTGGTGACCAGTGCAATGCGCGTGGGGAGCTACCCACACACGCTGGTCACACTCGGGGGCTAAAGGAGACGGGGGTACGTCCCCCGCCTTCTTCGCCCCGCCCGTCTACGCCGGAGGGGAGCGGCAAGAGCATTCTCTTCCCGCTCCCTCTCCGCTGCCTCCTTCTGCAAGAGGACGGTCTCGCAGAAGGAGGCGACAGCCTCCCATGCACTCTCTCTTTCAACCATGGCTCGCACCATGGTTGCCAGGGAGAGGCTTCCGCCTCCGAGCGCCGCAACGAGATCGCGGCGCTCGTTTCGCCAGGCCGGGCACTCCACCAAGGTGTGCTCGGCCGTGTCGTCGAGAGAGTCGCAGTGGTGACACCGCGGCGACTCCTCCCGACGGGCGACACGGTGCAGGTAGTGACCGAAGCACCCATGTCCGGTCAGTACCCTCACCAAGCAGTAGGTGAGGCTGCCATGTCGGCGCCCAACCCATCCCTCCAACACCGGGCGAATCGCTCCAATCGTCCGGTGGCCGATCCACTAATACTTAAATATATACTAAATCTTACCTACCACTAAATATAACTAACAATCTACTATATAAAAATAAGCCGGGTTTGCTTTCTTGACACTATAACTCCAAAACGCACGAACCGATTTCCACGGTTTTGCATTCGTTGGAAAGGTGTCGGGCTCCGTGAGGTTCATAGCAAAGAGAATTCAGGAAAACATTCAACAGAAAAGCGGGAAAATCTTTTTTCCCATACAGCGCCGTCTCTGATACATAGCATGTGCTGTAAGCCAATATTTTAAGAACACTGACCAGCTTTTTTGCAATGTGTGAAGCAGATCCATTCGCAGCGACGCTGATTCTACGTTGAAATGCCCAAGTATTACACTTGGAATCAATCAACAAAGAAATTTCAACGTCGCAAACAAGGAACCCCAGTTCCAGATTGGCCACAGGTGTTTTCCACTGATGCACTAGGTCGCATGTATACTGTTCATCCTAGAAATGATGAATGTTTTTATTTGCGAATGCTGTTGGTACGTGGACCAAAATCATTTGCCCATTTGAAAACTGTAAATGGCCACCAATTCCAAACATATCGAGAACCATGTCAACTATTGGCTTTGCTGGAGAACGATTTTCATTGGGATTTAACAGTTGC